>JAVTVY010015845.1:0-61249 GCA_036873755.1 Hanleya hanleyi
CCGGTTTCCACTCGGCTTCCCAAGAAGGTAGTGGGCCACTCGGCGATTGCTGGATCCGCTGCATAAAGGCCCAGCGGTGAGGGTTCCCCACCAATTCCTGTGGTACATGCATGTCTTTCAAGCCTTGAGTGTCTTCCACCCACTGTGGGGCTGTGGGTGGTACCCCTGGTAATGGCGGTTGTTGGAGCTGTGCTGAGGTCGGCGGTGTGTCGCGTGGTGGTGGTGGTGGTGGTGGGGTAGAGAGGGTTTTGTATTGGTCCATGAACGTCATGTACCGTCGAAGCGTCTCATTGTACCGTTGTACTTTCTCACTGTCGCTTAACCCCGGTCTTTGTAAGATCTGTTGCATCTCTTCATCGAGGGTGTTTATGGGCGATTGGAGGTTTTGAAGGAGCCGTGGTTCGACGAGGACCATTTTTTTCGTGTGTTTCATTGTCCGCCGAAGAGTCCACCCAATACTGGACCCAACACGGAAGCGGCCAACGGTGCTAAGATGGCCCCGAGAAAGCCACCTTTCTGTAACACCTTTTTCTTTTGTGTTTGAGACTCGCTTCTGGACTAGGGTTCGGAGACCTGTCTTATGCTTTGTCAACTTGGTCTTCTGAGCCGGAGTCAGTCGTACGTTGCCTTTTAACAGGTTGTACCCTATCTCACACAGACAGCGTACAAAGTCAGGGTCCACACCGCGTACAATGGTTCGGACCAACTCGGGTGGGGCCGTCTTCAATACACGGAGCGTCGGGGCGTGCTTCCGTACTCGCGCAGACATCATGTACAACTAATGCTAGAACCCACAACTCTGCTCATTTTATCCTTTTGCGGGCTATCTCCTGAATATCGAACAGAGACAAAGTCAACCATGATGTGGTATTAATTCTTTTTATTATCCCCATCATCAAACACACACACCCCAGCTGAGGGAGCCACTGTGGGTGTGTTTACATTATTTTTGCATGTAAACGTGGTGGGTCTCTCCGGGAAAGATTCCGGTCCGTAGTCGAAGGTGATCGGGGGTGGCTTGCTTGAGGTCGAAGAGCATATACCCGTGCTGAGCGGTTGTCGCATCTTTAAAGGCTTCCAACGCAAACGGTGTGCGGCCGGGATACATCTGTCTCGCCAGGTGCAGCAGTTGAGTGGTGTCTCTCGGGTTTTTGAAGACCACCAGATAGTGGGCATTTAAGCTGATGTTCCGATGTTCTTTGTTTTTACTGAACAGATTCTGCACAATGTAGATGATGCTGAGCCGTCGATGATGGCTGCCTTTGGTAAAGAGTTGGGTGACCCGCGCATCCGTCTCCGCCATGAGATCATCCAGAACCACCAAGGTGTCGGGTTCCAAATCGGCCAGGTTAGGTAGGCCTTCCACGAACGTGATATGGGGCATTGCTGCATACGCTGCCTGCCATTCTCCATAACACCACACGACTCGGGCAATGGGTGGGGTGATCATGCTGTCGGCGTGTTGAAGGAGCTTCCTGACGAAGTGCGTTTTGCCGGAGCCCGTCGGTCCTGCGATGACGCAAGTGAAGGGATGCTGCCACCGAGGGTCCATGGTTTGAGCTGTATGCGCTGTCGTGGTAACCCGCTCTTGTAAATTTGGTACGAGTGAACTGGAGTGGTGGTGGTGGGTACAACGTCGGTCGTCGTTGTCTGTTCAATGTGAGTGATGAAATCCGGTGGGTTTTGAGACGTAGTGAGTGTACTTGGTGTAGATGTTGACTGTATACTTGGTGTGGAGCTCGATGTGGCTTGTACACGTGGTGTGGTGGTGATGACTGGGTTCGTTTCGATCACGGGGTTGCCTTGTGTAGAGGTTTGTAGACTGGTTTGACTGGTGGCTGGAGTTCTAAGTTGGTTAAGTAGAGTGCTGAGATAGGCTACGCCGTAAAACACTCCTCCGTACAACACACTCAGCAGGATTAGCACTATGGCCATAAAGCCCACTTGCGCTTTGCGCGTTTTGGGAGACGCTGTGTTCAGAGGCAGCTGCTGTTGGTCCATAGCGCCGTGTTCATGGTCGAACGTGGAATGAAGGATGATGGTAGTGGTGTCTGGCTTTATAGTCGTTTCACCTGGTTGGCCGCGACCCAGGAATTGAAGGCCATTTGACGAAATGAAACAGTTTGCCACGGCGGCGTTCCGTTTTCAAAATCTGCTCCACCGTGTAGTAGTCTTGCTTTGTTTTTACGACAGGCTGTAATTCCGTGTCGTAAAACGTCCCTAGCATCGGTTCCCCTTGAAGATCTTCCAGTTCATAGACTCGCTGCTGTCGGGGTAGGCGCCGTTTAATCAGGAAGTGCTCATCGCTCCAGTTGGCCAAGTAACTTTTCTCAAATTGACCTTTGGCTTTACTGATCCGTACAGGGTCCCCGACCTTGAACACCTCCTTCGGCGTTCGCTGCGATTGCCTGGGGTACAAGACACGCCGGATTTGGGCTTCATTGCGTTGGGTGACGGTAATGGCTCGATTGTATCCACTCACAAGTTTCGGGAGAACATCGATGTACCGCCTTGTATTCTTATAGGTGAAATATTTATACATACGGCCTTTGAATGTCCTGTTGAACCTTTCCACAACGGAAGCCTTGGTCTCGTTGTACGTATGGAAGAAAAACACCTTCTGGGCTTTCAGAAACTGTTGGAACGGTCTGTTGAGGAATTCCGTGCCTTCGTCGGTTTGCAAATACAAGGGTTTGCGCCCGGTCTTGAAGATGTCCTTGAACGCCGCTATGAGATTCGCACTCGTTTTCGTCCGGATGGGTACCACCCACGCATACTTCGACAGGATATCAATGCACGTCAAGATATACCGATTCCCATCGTTGTGTTTGGCAAAGGCGCTCATATCAACCAAATCCGCTTGCCACTGGGCATCTATACCACCCACGATGACCCGGTTTCGTAGAAAATGGCGACGGACAGATCGATGTAAGGTATAGGTGTCTTGTTTTTTTAACCAATCTCGGACTTGGGCACGTTGTATCCCCTGGGGTTTGGCCGCTCGATAGAGAGCCGACAATGCACTATAGGCCGCCGGACTGTCGGGACTGTAGTATAAGTTATCCAACACCTTCTCCCAGCTCTTCATGGTGACAAATGATGATGGACCCTGGCTCTATCGTTTATTTATAACGGTATATCTTGGGCCGGAGTTTCTTTCTGATTTTCTTCGTTGGCTTCTGCCAGCACATTGTCCATGGTAAATAACCAGTCCAACTCGTCTGATGACCGCTCTTCCTCCGTAAGCACTTGATCCACATCTGCCACGGCATCTTCCAATGCAGACCATAGAACAGGGTGAAGGGTAAAATGCACTGTACCTCCATCTAGCAAAGAAGGGGCCGCGTCGGTTGTACACATCGTGACACAAGTGGATGAGATCGCCGTCCAATTCACCAGACAACACCCGTTTGAATTTGGTCCAGCCGTCCCGGGACAGACGAATATGAGCCGGGCACGGTTGTGTAGGGTCTGCATCACAGATGTCTCCTACCTCCTCCATGATATCGACCTTATCCGCATAGACGTGCAGGAAGACCTCGGGGGTCAAGCTGAGATACGTCCGTACTGCCTCCGTCATGATCAGTACGTGAATGGTACAAGATTTGTACTGTCTCGCGTATTTATAGGAAGAACCCCGCGAGATCAAAGGATCGGGTGGTCATGTCACTGGGCTGACAGTCTAGCCGGATAATCAATGGCATTGTCGTCTGCCCCCGCTTCATTGCCAGGTTTGGTAATTTGTTCGTTGGGTTCTGCCGCCGCTTCACTCAGGGCACGAGCCCAGCCCAACTGAACAGCTGATCGCTCGTCCGATGTAAACAGCTGGTCCACGATAGGCACCACTTTCTCGAAGGCTGTCCACAGATCGGAGTCTAGGGTGAAGCCTCGCGTAGGGTCTTGGTAACGGCCCAGGCGTGGGAAGAAGGGTCCACGGTGTACGTAGATGGCATTGTCTATGTGGATGAGGTTTCCGTCGAGCTCACCGCTCAACACCCGTTTAAATTTGGTCCAGCCGTCACGGTGTAGCGTAACCGTATTCGATACGGCCTCAGCGCGCGACCAGCAAACATCTCCACGGTCTTCAACGATGGTGACTTTATCTTCATAGACGTGAAACCCCACCCGGGGTGTAAGGGGAAGGATGGCTCGTAGGACTGGTGACATGGTTGACCCAACGACGAACGGTGAATGACACACACTCTGTCTCTCGTATTTATGGTCAGGTCCCTCGGTGACGTGGTTGACCCAATGACGATCGGTGAATGACGCACACTGTGACTGACCCTCGTATATATCGGTTGCACATAAACGCATCTGTGGAGGCTCTGAAAAGCCGTTCTTTTTCTGTCGCTGTCATTGCCACAGCGTCAGGGTCAATAGGGCAAAGACCATTACTAGGCCAATGAGCCGTAGCTGGTTCCGGCGTGAGCGTTCGTGATCCATAGTCCGGGCATCAAGGATGGCTGTCATAGTCCAGTAGTGGTGGGTGATAGCACGCCTCTCCATCGAGTGCACTCTGTCGAGGACCGCTTCTGTAAACTCTTTCAGGATCTGACGTCGCCCCTCGTTGTCGTCGCCATCTCCAAATATGGACCGAACCACTGCTCGGTAATCCGTGAGTGAATTAACCACGGTCGCATGCTGTAAAATGCGAGTGGCATAGGGATGAGTGTCCGTCATGGCTCTGTAACCGTAGGAATGAGGTGTGGGATGCAGAGGGCGAGTTTTATACACCATGTCACACATGCGCGCCTATACGTAGCTCTACGGCTGTAGTCCGTGATACGTACTATTCTGATTGGTTAGTTCAAAAAGAGAGCAACAACAAAAATCAAAGATTACAGGTCAATCTTTGTATTAGCCCAACCCTCATCCTTTCGGGTGTCCCTACGGGTCTCCCTACGGGTGTCCCTACGGGTTCGCTTCATGATGCGACTGACGCTCCAGACTGTGTGGCTCCTATAGATATAGTACCTCATCGACAATGGGGACTACTTGTTCCAAAGCCGTCCATAGATCGGGATCCAGGGTAAAACCACCGTCGTTCAGACAGAGGAGTCGAGCGAAAAAGGGACCGCAGAAAATGTAGACGTCGTCACACAGATGAATGCTATCACCGTCCAGGTCACCCAACAACACCCGTTTCAAGGTAGTCCATCCTTCCGGTGACAAAGAGACGTGCGCTTTGGGTTCAGGCGTACACCAACACCTAAGTCCGCTATCGATGAGGTCCACTCGTTTGGGGTACAACAATAGGGTGCAGCCAGGTGTAAGCCTCCGGGTAGCCACAGTCCCTTCTTTCACCTCGGGGTGTAGTAAGTCATCCACCTCGGGGAGTACATCTTTCAGTGCCATCCATAAGGGTGGACAGAGTGTGATATGGGTACCTCCACACTGTTCTAACCGGGGAAAAAGGGAATCCTCTCCAGCAGTGCGTATGTGTACACCGACTTCCACGTGCATGAAATCCCTTTCGGGCTCTTTTCCCTGTAACAATCGTGTCAATAGAGTCCAGCCTGATAGCGATAACAAAATCTTCACCTTCTGCGGTGCGTCTTGGACCAGCTCCAGGTGATCGTCATTGACGATGAGATAGACGTCGGACGTCAGTTGGAATAACGCAAGCTCTGTTCCGCTCGCTGCCATGGTGGGGAATGAAAAGCGAACGGTTAAAGAGGTGGCTTTATAGTGTACCTGTTGGGTAGGGTTTTATACACCGTGTGAGTCATGGGCACTTGTTATACTCGCTTGCGCCATACGGTCAATAAGGTTAGAAATGCGCTTTTTTTTCTACTACGCCCTGTGAAAATAGCTCCGATCGGCAGGGCAATGAATGAAGCAATTCGCTGAAACATTCCCTCTTTTATACGTTTTTCCGTGACATTCGTGTGTTTTCGGCAAACTCCGTGTCTCTTCGGTCACCTCCGTGTCTTTTCGGGTGCCTCCGTGACTCTTCGGGCATCTCCGTGACTCTTCGGTAAACTCCGGGACATCTTCGGCCACCTCCGTGTCTCTTCGGTGACCTCCGTAACAGCTTCGGTAACCTCCGTGGCTCTTCGGGCACCTCCGTGACATCTTCGGTCACCTCCGTGTCTTCCTCCGTAACTACCCGACTGTTCCCGTGTAAACTCGGATGTACCCGGAACACACAGCTAAAGGACCCGGATATAAATGCCCGGATGTAAACCACAGATGAACAGGTCAGTACACGCATTCCTATCATTCAATATGACCTTGAACTATCACCTGATCTCCCCGTGATTCCCCAAATACAGTACACGCATCCCATCAATGGTATAGGACCCGGATATAGGGCAATCGAACGTGCAACAATGTTGCAATTCGGGGAGCCAGGTGTTCGGCACGTGACAACCCCAAGCAGACGACAGCGAAATTCTGGCGGGAAGTACAGACAGTACATGGCCTATCATGTTCCCCTCTCATCGAACGTACCCTTCGCACCGGAAACACACGAAAATGAACGATATTGTAGGGAAAAACCCCACAGACAGTACATGTCCCATTCACAGGCCCCATTCACACAGACCGGAAGTGACGTCATACCGCACGTGATGGGAAAAACCCTAACATGTCTAAACATGATCCAAGGTCAAAGACAAGATGAAAGGATACAGGGCAAGTGCACTCAATGACCTTTGACCTCTGTCACGTGATATGCAAATTTCTGAGGTCAAAGGTCAACTAACGCTGAAATCACGGCTATATACTACTGGCCTGCTCACCGCATCATCGCATGTCAAAATACTAAAGTACGTGCGTAAATGACCTATTTACGTCATAGCTTGTGTGCTTACGCTTACTGCTTTGAACATATTCGCTAAAAACAATGGAATGCATCACGGTCTTCTAAAGTTGTGTATGTACGTTTGTCATATCAAGGCACACATTATAAATGTTAAGTTATATCACATCACAATTGTTCAGTTTCGCCCTATTTTAAATCTTCAATAATGATTCCGTCAACTGGGCCAGAAACATTATATAACCTCGTTTGACACCACCACCAGGGCGCAACTTGGGAGCATATGTATAATTGATTTAGCATTGTGGTTGCTTCGGCTCTCTCGGGTTTGAACAGAAAATCTTGACTAATTACTGTGTATTAACCAGTGATGTTCTACCCACAAAAGTGGGGGAAGAAGAGCGCTCGATTTTCACATATAAACACTTTATGCATCTTAGTTTGATGATAGGTATTGGATGTGGCAGTCTGACCTAGAAAAATCTCCCCCTCCCCCCCAAAAAAGATGGTTATGAAAAATCACGTTTGAAACTGAAAGGCATTTGAGGGGAATTAGTGTGCATACTGGAGTACTAATCGTTGAATATGGCATGATTAAGGAATTCTAGAAAAAGTAATTATATATAATTATATATTTTTGAATTAAATCGTCATATATTTCAATTTGAAAATGATCCCTTGGTGTTAACAAACTTGCACACTGAGCTGATAGGCATAATTCCTTTTATATGAAAAAGTTTATGGATGATTTATGATTTATGGATGTGCTTCATTTTTAAATTAAGCATGATGGTTAATCACTAGAATAACGGAAATGGGCTCAACAAGTAACCCAATATATAATTCTAAAACCTTGGAAAGTCATGGATGTCGATTTTCAATCATCCTGGTGATACCGGGAGAAGTTCAAAAGAGAGCTGAACTTCCAAACCCTTTATCACCCAGGCCTGAGAGAGCTGAACTTCCAAACCCTTTATCACCCAGGCCTGAGAGAGCTGAACTTTCAAACCCTTTATCACCCAGGCCTGAAATGGTTATCCCAAACTACAAACTCAGGAAAGTAAACTTGGCACAATAATTCTCTTAATCCGTAAGGCTGAATTTATAACAAAATGCATATTGTTAATAATTCACGAGCAAAAACTTGTAATAACTGTGCAATGTTAAAAGCCTATGGTGCATTTATTGACTTCATAAATCTCTGATATACACTATTTAACTGTCTTAACCCTACACTATTTCACTGTCTTGCCCCAAAATAGCCGCCCTACCAAACTTTCTGCGATGTATCCGGAACAACAAAAAATGGAGAGATGAAACTCCGTGACTTTATAGTTTATCATATTGGGGTCATTTTGAACCTATTTATTTTTTAGCTTGTTTTCGTCGTGTTTCTTCAAAATTTCTAATTTACCGCGATGAAAAGTGGGCAAAAACTAGTATCAACGGAGGTACCGTTTGTCAACAAAAAAAATGACGGAATTTTATTTTCTCAGATTGACCTCAACCCTTGTCTTAAATTCATGTAGGTCACGCTTTGATTAGTGGATATATCAAAGATTTAGTCACATATCGTATGTGGTATATTTTCACCCGGGTAATTACTGGTCCCCAGTTGTGAAAATAAGCGTCAACATGCTTGTTACCGCTGTTTTTGAGTGGCATTGTCGCCTGCTATTGCCGTTGTGACGTGAACTAACAACCTGACAACCGCTAATGACACAATTGTGGTAATTGTGTCAGTAGTATAATTGCTACATGGATAATCATGTTAATGTTTAGTATTGCTGAATGCCCAATGGCTGTCGTCAGTTTTCTGGATGCATGAAATTAACCTATCGGTTGAAATAAAGATATCCGCGAGATAATTCTAGCGATATGTTTTGCGGACTTGAGCAATTTTAACCTCATTTTGAACGAAATCATCGCGTGAGACCACTGTAATCAATTATATATGGCTTTCACTCAGGTTTATGCTTGGACCAGTGCAGGACCTTCAATTTGGAACCAAATATGGAGACGCGGTTAAATATTTGGTAATTATGCATTCGTTTTATCGATTTCGTTGAAAATTTGATAAAAAAAAAATCCCAAAATAGTATTTTTCATCCAAAATGCAACAGCTTCGACCACCAAGATGCGCATTTTTAGACTTGGAGCCAAATTCTGATGTAGAAAACTTGCTCAAACCTTTTGACCTCCGACGTACGATTAAAAGTGCCCAAGCTCTTGGACTAAGTCGTACAGCATTAGTATTTGCACGGTCCATATAACTGGAATAAATTCGTTTGGCAGTATGACTGCTAAAAAGATCGCAGTATAAATGTGGATTGATGTTTATCAAAAAAATTTCAAAGAATTGTCAAAAATTAATTATTAGAGGCGATATATATTTACATCATGCATTTCAATGGTGAAGACACTGTATGTAGAGATTTTTGCAATGGCGCGGACTATATTTACTGTAGCCGTACCATATAGTCTGCCAGAGTGGATACATGATCAGCGATGGTTCCCTCTGGTCTCGCTATCTGTACATTTACAGAGGAGACGATGGAAGTAGTGGTGGTGAGAGCGGGGGAGATTGGGTGATAAGTCGGTCCTTTTGGGATATTACAACCAGGGAATTGTAATTACAAGATCAAGTGCCAATTGCTTCTTCTTATACAGCCAAGGTGAGAGTATTTCCTTTTCTTTTTAATGAAGGATAAACAGCTTGCCATCTTGAAAAGCAAAGCTCTACAGGTCAGACAGTATTCTGTACCTAAACCACCATAATTTAGTGCCAAAGTAACTCATTTAATTAATGTATATACTTTTGTCCAAGAAGTCTCCTTCACACACAGGCCCAATTCCAGTTCCCATCGATTTTCATACTGATACAAAATGGCAACTGTTTTTTTTTTGTTTTTTTTTTAAATATTGCGTTATAGACTCCACAGCCCCTTCTCACTGACAATATTGCTTGTAAGAACAAAGGAGGGAAAGGGCCATACTGTCTATTAGGAGCTTTGCTTTTCAAGTTTACCTGTTTAATGATTCTAAAATACATGTCCTGATTCCATAGAATATTATATACTGGGCATCAATATCAAAAGTATCACAAACGTTTCTGTATGAGCGGAATAACCCATTTCCGTCGTAGAAATCGGACACATAAATTATCCCCTTATTGTACCATTCATTGTAAAAACACTTCTTGCACCAATTTGAAAATTTGCATTATACCATACTGGTTATGAAAATACATCGGAGATACTCTGAACTTGAAGGCAGTCCACAAAATCTGTAATAGCGTCCCAAAAAAAGTTCTGTATTATTTGCTTGTTTCCTACATAATCTGGTCCAAGTGCCCAGAAGGTTCGAGGAGAAATACCCTGCGTATCAGCCAGTAGTAGCGTCATCCACCGGGCGTTATTTCCAAAAATCCGTCTAATCCAGGACATTTTTAATGTTTTCACAAATTATTCTAAATGTATCATATTACGACCGCCATTGGCTAGTGTTTGTACAGCAGTTTTTCTGGCTACCTTATCAGTTTAACCATTCCAACTAAAATTATAAAACAGTCTTTCACATTCTTCCATAAATTGTTACTGGGACTGGGTAAAGCCAGAAATAGATGGTTTGATTTTGGAACGAGAACAGATTTGATCACAGTAATTTTACCAAAAGGGGTCAAAATTCTTCCCTTCCAAAGTGCAAGAGTCATGCGAATATCTCGGAGTTTCTTTGTGTAGGTTTCATCAGTCATTCTTACCAGGTCCAGATAGAAAGTACTACGTAAAGAGGTGAAGAATTCCTTGCACCAAGCCAAATTCGATTCCGGACATATTTGATTATTACTATTTTTTAATCGACCAAAAAATAAAATGTGAATTTTGTCTATATTAACCTTCAGTCCAGAAATCTTCGCGAAAAACTGTAAGGTGTCTATAGCTTCACGTAGGGACTCTTCGGGACCATCTAAAAGCAGGGCTGTTTCATCAGCATCTTGGAGGAGCTTATATTCAGAATGGATGAAAATGCCTTTTATTTTTTTTATTTTTCCTGATTAATAAACTCAAAATTTCAGCACATAATAAAAATAGGTAAGGAGAAATTGGATCACCCTGATGATATCCTCTGCCAATGACAATAATAATCATGGGTGAAGAGGAAAAATACGATTACGTGAGCTATATGACCTAAGGGCAACCGTCGATGCTCATCGGCGACTAATTTTCCTCACACATTCCTGTTAAGCATATAACGAAAAACTGGAGTGGTTAGTTCAAACTCACATACCTCATCATTTATGCCAGCGTTCGCCTTCCCTGAGGCGGAGAAACTAGCCGATGCTGCTACTAATTGAATGCCTGGATTGGGATCGCCCATACTTTGTCTCTTAGTCCGAACAAGGGCCATTCCCTCGATAATGGGTGTAGATAAAGGCCCTGTTCAAACGAAACACAGCACGGCGATGCTATTATTCTAGGACGCTATCATATTTGTATAAGCATATATTGACCAGAATTCAGACGAACACTATTGCCGATTTCCACCAAGCGTCGGTAACAATCAACTGTCGACGTTACATCAACGTTCGTATTCTAACATTATTCAAATGTTATCATACAATCGTTTGAAATGATTTTTGAGAGAGCATGAATAAATCGGTCATCAAATTCGAATTCACGTTCCCGGCTGAAAACGCCGACTGATCTATGACGGCCCATATTACACCCGGGGATTGTCTCTGTGATGACCAGCCTTCTCTCTTGGTGTTGCATTGTACGCAACTGGCTTTATAACGAAGAAATGGTATCATATCATTTTTTCATTATAAAACCAGTTGCGCACAATGCAACACCGAGAGAGAAGGCTGGTCGTCACCATGCAACACATTTTTAAAAAGCGAAACGCCAGCCTGGAATGATGAAAAGAAAGAGCACTGGAGATTTGTCTACTTTTTTTGTGCGGAATCAGCTGGAATATTGTATTCAAGCTTGGCGACGTGATGGAGCGGGTCCATTTGATGAACACCAAGCTGATCAGTTCTGTGTCGCATTTACCATAAATTGAGATTAAGATTGTATAGTCTGGAGACAATGAGAGTACGTGATGTCAGTATTCAAAGTACTGAAAGAATTTCAAAAGATAGACTGTACGAAACTCTTTCGGCACAACAGTGACACAAATCTGCGAGGAACACAATGAAGTTGTACAAAGACCGATCGTATGGCAAGCAGTTTTACTTTTTATTCAGTATTTTGTGATATCATCAAATATTTGCTGGTATCATGAAATGATTTACTGATATCAATAATATTTGATTATATCATCAAATATTTAGAGATATCATCAAATCATTTTATGATATCGTCAAATTATCTGATGATATCTATTGCTGTTTGCAATAAACTGATTGCTGTTATCATCAAATCGTTTGATATCAGCAAATACCCTTTATTTCTTGATATCAGCAAACGATTTGCTGATATCACTAAATCATTTGTTGATATTAGCAATTGGTTTGTTGATATCACCAATTGATTTGCTTACGAAGCTTTGCCGAAATCATTACAATTCACTCTTCCTCATTTATTTGATTCAAATGCTGATCCAATGAATATGTGTCAATAACTCACGATGCACAAGTGTGTCTTTCCTACTGTATGTAAATACCCTTGTACTTATGATGGCCGAGAGGGGCCATCGCGTCTTTCATTTCTAATTTAACGCGATGGAGCGATGGAGCTACGCGATACAACGATGGAGCTATGCGATGCGCGATGGAGCTATGCGATGGAGCGATGGAGCTATGCGATAAAAAGTCGCGCTATGCGATGCGCGATGAGGCTATGCGATGGAGCTATGCGATGCGCGATGGAGCTATGCGATGGAGCGATGAAGCTATGCGATGGAGCGATGGAGCTATGCGATAAAAAGTCGCGCTATGCGATGCGCGATGAGGCTATGCGATGGAGCTATGCGATGCGCGATGGAGCTATGCGATGGAGCGATGGAGCTATGCGATGGAACGATGGAGCTATGCGATAAAAAGTCGCGCTATGCGATGCGCGATGAGGCTATGCGATGGAGCTATGCGATGCGCGATGGAGCTATGCGATGGAGCTATGCGATGGAGCGATGGAGCTATGTGATGGAGCGATGGAGCTATGCGATGGAGCTATGCGATGGGGCTATGCGATGGAGCTATGCGATGAAAAGTCATTGTGCATGTTCGTTAAAAAACGAGGCTGAGTTGGACGCCATTATTCAACATTCTATGATGGCCGAGAAGGGCCATCGTGGGTTTGGCATTAGAACATGAAATCCAAAAGGCGAAGATGCGAAGTTACGATGCGATGCGCGAAGGTACGATGCGAAGATGCGAAGCCCGAAGATGCGAAGTTACGATGCGAAGATGCGAAGCGCGAAGATGCGAAGTTACGATGCGAAGATGCGAAGATGCGAAGCGCGAAGATGCGAAGATGCGAAGTTACCTGTACAATAGGAACATAAACGTTTATTCTAAATATGAAATACAGTCTATCTTATCTTCTTTTTTGAAACGAAAACCCGAAACCTAATAGTACTCTATATTCTCTCGAACCATTCTTGACATGCTATGTTCATCTGAACAGTTTCGTCGAAAGAATGGTCAAACTATATTGAATTACATCCAATTGTGAACAGGACATCGGTGTTAGCTGTCTATATGAATGTAGTATGGTAAAAAACGCGTCCACTGTTTTGAAGACGAGGCGATACAGGAATTTACACAGTGTGAGCATTCAGAGCATTTTAACATTCAATGTAACGTTGTTTCCCAAATATATTAAAATAAGGCTTTTCGTCGACCAAAGCAATAATCTCCAATTAATTTCTAGCGAAATTATGATGGGAACGAGAAATTTGTCGCTTCAGTCGAATTAACGATCCAGGTTTTCTTTATTATGGAAATGAATGAGTTGTGCAAATGTTTAAATACAGTCACGTCGCCAGTTCCGATCTAGTATCAGTTCCGACCAACTTCCCGAAACATCCCTTCTTGTCACAACCAAGATAACGCGAAATCTTAAAACATTTGGTGCAGTCGAACAAGTTGATCTGCCTTCAAATCATCTATTTATATTATGCGTTCATTGGTTTTGTAAGGAGAAATCTTTGCAGAGCCACCCCATACACACGAATACATCGATCTGCGTACAAACACCACGACATGTAGTCATGAAGAAAAAAAAACCAAAAAAACGGTGTCGTCTGTCAGCGCTTCCGATCAAAGTGTTGATCAACCTGGGAAAGATTATGATAGTCAGTTGCATAAAAATGAAATTTATAGTTCATCAAAATGTGGTCATATTTTTGTTACAAGAGAAAATCCTCCGTATAAATAGGAGCACATTTTGATGAACTATAAATTTCGTTTTTATGAAAAATATGTAGGCCTCAAACCAAAATCATATTGTCGCACAAGATATTAAGAAGTTTGATCATTTGAAAGTACCAAGTTTGATTAACGTGTCATATTTTTGTGACAAGAGAAAATGTTCTCTATAAATGCCTGATACTTCTGCATATATTATTCAAGAAAAATATGAACTTGCAGGTTGAAAACTGCAATCAGCTTTTAATTACTGCCGTCACATGTAGACAAAGGAATTTTTCCCATATAAACATCACATATCCTTCATTCATTCGAGTTTCACACCAAAGACGACCCACCCCACTGTCGACATCAACTGACAAAGCCAGTTCCGAACCACTCTCCTCCAAGGGTGGCCAAATTGGGTCATACCATGTCATGAATAAGGTCTTGCAAACAAAGCGTTCACAACGAAACTTCGTAACTCGATTGAGTGCTGATTCGCATAGCTTTTCTTCAATCTGCTATTTGGAGGTAAAATTAATGATGGCGCAAACGATTCAAGGTTGTTTTTGTTTTCGGGTGAGTATAAGCCATCATTGATATTTCAGTGTTCAATCTGTCTTGCCAATATGATCAGCTCGACCATATCGCTGTCATCTCCGCTCCCTACCCCAACCCGCATTTTGAACGCCAACTGTTCACTTAGGAGATGGTGATATGTACAATGTAAAACGAAATATCCAGCTGGGACCCTATTTTTGGCAAAAAAAAAGTTATCATGTTGACGATTACATTTGTGTATACCTTGGTTAAAGATCAACGTTATAAGAAGACAGGATCGGAAATGACGACAGTGGGTCGAAACTGATACCGCTCATTAAGAAATGTAACCATATTCTCTACGTTTAAGTACATCGTCAGCTAAATTACTTTGTTAAGAAATTCTATAGACAAATGCACTGCGATCCTGATAATGATTTTGCCAATCAAACCGTTTCCTTTTGAAACAGATGGATCGGAACTGGAACCTCGTCCATACTGCAGCTGATATATTAGAGTAGTAAGAAAAGGCTAATATCACCCATATTTGTGGGGCGCCTTTGGGTGGGACGCTTAGCGCATATGCCTGGGTGACACATGCGCTGGGATTTCTACTGGTTGTCATCTGAATTCCGGTGTCAAAAATGGCCCTGTAGAAGATCGCCCTGCGTGGGCCGATGCGCATGCACAGGATGGAGTGCCCATGCGCTCCAAGTGTGAAGCATGATACGGAAAACCATGGAGGTGCGAGAGAGATAGGGCTTTACTAAACGAGATCTCTGAAACGTTAATAATATTAAAGCCTTAACATTGAGCTGAAAAATGTTTCGAATCCTGCGATAATTCGGACTTGAAGCCGGAGCTGTATGCATTTCCAAACAACAAAATCCTGGATTAACGCATTGACGTTATCCGATCTGGGGTTGCATATTGGTGTATGCCCACTGTAAAGTTTGTGAATCCTCCCCTTCAGCCTCGATATCGTCCGCATGTATTTCAATATCCCCGTAGACAATGCGGTCCAAAATGTCGGATCCACTTCTTCGACGGGTCCGTCGTCCTCAATCGAGCGCTTGCTATGCTGAGAGGGGCAGACAGTGTCCGCAATAGTATAGTAATCGTAAATTGAGGCCCATTTTCGCAGCACCCCCTGGTGGCAGAAACCCGCACTAGGGGGAGACAACTCCAGCTACTACTTCCCGTTCCGATCACCTTTGACCCCTGCGCACCATTATCCGCTATTTTGCGCATGCGCAGGGGTAAAAGGTCACTTCCGGTCAAGTGACCGGAACCGGAATTAACAGCCCGGAGTTGTCTCCCTCTAGTGCGGGTTTTTTTGCCACCAAGTGGGCGCTGCATCAAACGGTAGAGATCCCTGCGCATGTCTCAAACAGGCATGCGCCAAGCATCCCATCCAAAGGCGCCCGACAAATATGGGTGATTTTAGCCTTTTCTTACTGCTCTAATATATCAGCTGCGGTATGGACGAGGTGTCAGTTCCGAGGTGTCAAAAAGGTCCCGACTACCAAACTTTCTGCGCTATCTCCAGAACGACAAAAAAAAATGAGAGCTAACACTGCAGGACTTCGGGGTCATTTTGAGCCTATTTGCATAACCATCCGAGGAGAGGATCATCGCTAAATTCAACATGGCGGCCATATGGGGCGATGTTTTCGTCATTTTTCTTTAATCTTTTTTGCTTTTCCGCGATGAAAAGTGGGCAAATGCTATTTTATTTCACATCAAATTAATATTTATTAATTTATCATGCACTGTTTGCGGATAAATAAAAAAATCGAAGAATCGGATCGAAAAATCGACAAAAAAATGCCGTCGTCAAGGTGGCCATATTGGATTTTTTCTGGTAGAGCTTGACCAAAGGGTATAGTGTGGAAAGTTTCAACCTCATAGCTTAAGGGGTAAGAAAAATAATTAGGGGAGGGTCATTTCGGCCCTCCAGGTCTGGACAGATCCCAAAAATCCCAGGCCAGAGCTGATGATGTACTTAAACGTGGAGAGTATAATTACATTTATTAATGACCAGTATCAGTTTCGACCCACCTTCGCCAGTTTCGATCCAGCCTCTTTCTGACGTTGATCTGTGACCTAGCTATACACAAATGTAACCGTCACCATGATAACTTTTTCCAAAATAAAGGGTCCCAGCTGGATATTTTGTTTTACGTGTACCCATTTCCTAACTGAACAGTTGGCGTTCGAAATGCGGTTTGGGGTAGGGGCCGGAGATTACAGCGATATGGTCGAGCTGATCATATTGGCAAGACAGATTGGACACTGAAATACCAATGATGGCTTATACTCGCCCGAAAACAAAAACAACGTTGAATCGTTTGTACCGTCATTAATTTTACCTCTAAATAGCAGATTAAAGAAAAGCTATGCGAATCAGCACACCATCGAGTTACGAAGTTTCGTTGTGAACACTTTGTTTGTGTTATGACCTTACAAATGACATGGTATGACGCAATTTGGTCATCCATGGATGATAGTGTTTCGGAACTGGCTCCGTCAGTTGTTGTCGACAATGGGGTGGGTAGTCATTAGTGTGAAACTCGAATGAATAAAGGATATGTAATGTTAACATGGGAAAAACTCCTTTGTCTGCATGTGACGGCAGTAATTGAAAGCGGATTTCTGTTTTCAATCACAATTTTTCTTGAAAAATATATACAGAAGTATCAACCTGGAAAAAAGTGTGATGGTCAGCTGATTATAACGAGAGATCCTGAAGAATCTTGGCGCCCACAATTGTGCGATAATTGTAAGCTAATGACAAGAAGACCTTATTGTCCATTGTTACTAAGAACAAACGATTGATTTGTAATTTTGTTCACAGAATTACTAATATGAGCGAAAAATGATCGAAATAGGGACACTGGAAAACACCATGATATTATCGTTATAAGTTTCGAGAGTTTCAGGATTTCTGGAAACTGTACTTGATGTCGGTTGTTATAGTTCAAGTGAAATGAGCAAAGTTAGTCTGAAACTGAATGTCCGGAGGATCCTTCGTCTTCGTTTTGTAGTATTTTTTTTTTGCACGTCATCATTGGTTACTGGAAGCGAAGACAAATCTCTTAGACACTTTGTCATGAGCTATGAAACATACTTAAGATGTTATAATTAGGAACGAATGCTGTTTACTAGGCTAGTTTGAGATATCTCTTTTGAGATACCATGTTCGAAAATAGTAAGATGGTACAAAACTTAATACTGAATGGATCCGGTCTGTGCAGTAATGTTGAAACTTTGAAAGTGTCTCAACCCTGATTATCTAGTTTGAATCGAAACACACAGTAGTCTACAGTTGTCGGGTTGTGAAGTTGTGTCACAAGAGTGACGTCCCTTCGTCTAGCCGACCCGTCGGCAGACGAAACGGTGGGGCAGTTCACTTGCACCGGCATGGACTAAAGTATACTGATTTAAAATTTGAAGAAATACATTTTAATTCGGAATCATTTGAACTCCTTGATATAGAAGGTGAAATTATGGATATTCTCTATAGTCAATATATAGAATATGCTCCAATGTTTGATCGGCCGACTCTTTTGCAGGAACGTCTCAACTCGGGAAAACCGTATTAACTTGAAGCGTCACTTGATTTTCGAATCGGACCAAAAATTTGTCTTGCAAAACTGGACCACAGAGGAACCTGCGCACCAAATTTGAGAAAGATCCATGCAGTAGTTCCTGAAAAATCGCAATAATAATATTTCATGGAGAAATCCAAGACGGCCGCCTGATGGCCATATTGGAATTTGGAATGACGACGGACAGACTGACGACGGACGGACGACGGACTGACGGACAACGGACGGACCAAGGACGAAAAGCGATTTGAAAAGCCCACCATCCCATACATATTGAGGCTAAAAATGAATTTATGGTTCATCAAAATGTTCTCCCTGGCCTTATTTGGTGTTTTTGGGACATTTATAGAGAACATGTTCTCTTGTCACTAAATATGACCCTTTATTCAAACTTGGTACTTTCAAATGATCAAACTTATTAATATCTTGCTCGACAATATTATTTTGGTTTGAGGCCTACATATTTTTCATAAAATTGAAATTTATAGTTCATCGAAATGTGCTCCTATTTATATGGAAGATTTTCTCTTGTAACAAAAAAATAACTACATTTTGATGAACTAAAAATTTCTTTTTTATGCAACTGACCATCATAATCTTTCCCAGGTTGAACAACACTTTGATCGGAAGCGCTGGCAGACGACACCGGGTTTTTTTCATGACTACAGGTCGTGGTGTTTGTACGCAGATCGATGTATTCGTGTGTATGGGGTGGCTCTGCAAAGATTTCTCCTAACAAAACCAATGAATGCATAATATAAATAGACCTAACCATGATTGGAAGGAAGATCAACTGCACCAAATGCTTTAAGATTTCGCGTTATCTTGGTTGTGGCAAGAAGGGATATTTCGGGAAGTTGGTCTAACACTAGATCGGAACTGGCAACGTGACTGTATTTAAACATTTGTACAACTCTTTCATTTCCATAATAAAGAGAACCTGGATCCTTAATTCGAGTGAAGCGACAAATTTCTCCTTCCCTTCAAAATTTCGCCAGAAATTAATTGGAGATAATTGCTTTGGTCGACCAAAAGCCTTATTTTAATATATTTGGGAAACAACGTTACATTGAATGTCAAAATGCTCTGAATGCTCACATTGTGTAAATTCATCGCATAGCCCCATCGCATAGCTCCATCGCATAGCCCCATGGCATACCTCCATCGCATAGCTCCATTGCTTAGCCCCATCTCATAGCTCCATCGATCCATCGCATAGCTCCATTGCGCATCGCATAGCTCCATCGCATAGCCTCATCGCGCATCGCATAGCGCGACTTTTTATCGCATAGCTCCATCGCTCCATCGCATAGCTCCATCGCTCCATCGCTCCATCGCATAGCTCCATCGCGCATCGCATAGCTTCATCGCATAGCCTCATCGCGCATCGCATAGCGTGACTTTTTATCGCATAGCTCCATCGCGCCATCGCATAGCTCCATCGCGCATCGCATAGCTCCATCGTTCCATCGCATAGCTCCATCGCTCCATCGCGTTAAATTAGAAATGAAAGACGCGATGGCCCCTCTCGGCCATCATATGTACTCATGATTATGTTCGTGTTCTATTAGTGTAGTTTGTAGTATGATATATACTGGTGTGTTGATCATGTTGATAGCGGTGGCTATTAAACATATTCCCTACATCACGCAAACCACTGTAGTTGTGTTTCATTGATTTACTGTTATTGTCTGATTCTTTGTGTAGTAAATATTACATGTCATATGTCTGTACATGGCTTCACTAGTAAGGATAAATTAATTTTTCAAACAACAGGACGAGAAGGGAGCAGGCATTAACATTTAGGCTTATTTTCACCTGCCGATATATTTAATAATATCACCAAATGCTTTGCTGATATCATCAAATGATTTGGTGATATCACTAAATCGTTGGCAGATATCACCAAATCGACTGATTTGCTGATATCAACAAATCATTTGATATTATCAGCAAATCACTTGATGATATCAGCAAAGCATTTGATGATATCATCAAATCATTTGAAGATATCTGCAAATATTTAATGATATTAGCATATGCCGTATAAAAAGTAAAACGGCTTGACATACGATCTCGCCTAGACGACAGAGAGAACTTTTAAAAAAGGCTTGGAACGCAATCTCTCAACATATTATGAATAGTAACCCAATGTTAGTATTAAGAACCGTGAAGAACAACACACCTTATATAAGACTGTCACTTTCTTATACATATTGCTGCAGTAATTCAGATTATAGCATCAATGAAGTCACGTTAAGATACACGAACAGTTCTATGGTTTAGGTGAACGTCTAAGATTGGTTTTATTCAAGCTATACCTGATCGCATGGTGTCGTAACGATTCCGGACTTCCTCTGACATCAGCACTTCTTCAGTTACGGAGATAGGCTCGTCTATATCGAAGCCTATCGATGTCATTACGTGATCCTGGAGCAAATTTCCAACTGGTAAATCGGCCACAACTGGAATCTGGAACATAGAAAGTGAACACCGCAGACGCCATACATCACAGATACAATACATCACAAGCACCATTTATCACAGACACCATACATCGCAGACACTATACTTCACAGACACCATACATCGCAGACACCATACATCACAGACACTATACATCACAGATACCATACATCGCAGACACCATACATCGCAGACACTATACATCACAGACACCATACATCGCAGACACCATACATCACAGACACTATACTTCACAGATACCACACATCGAAGACATCATACATCGCAGACATTATACATCGCAGATACCACACATCGCAGATGTCATACATCGCAGACACTATACCTCGCAGATACCACACATCGTAGAAACCATACATCCCAGTTACCATACATATACATCACAGACACTATATATCGCAGATATCGTACATCACAGATACCATACATTGCAGATACCGTACATCGCAGACACTATATATCACAGATACCGTACATCACAGATACCATACGTCGCAGACACCATACATCGCAGACACTATATATCGCAGATATCGTACATCACAGATACCATACATTGCAGACACCGTACATCGCAGACACCACACATCGCAGATACCACACATCGTCGATTCTTTACATTGCAGATACCGTACATCATATACACCACACAACGCAGATACCATACATTGCAGATACCACACATCGCAGATACCACACATCGCAGATACCACACATGGCAGATACCATACATTGCAGACACTACATATCGCAGATACAACACAACACTGATACAATACAGCACAGATACCACACATCGCAGTCACTAAACATCATAGCTACCACACATCGCAGACACTAAACATAGCAGATACCACACATCGCAGGCACTAAACATCGAAAATACCACACATCGCAGACACTAAACATCGCAGATACCACACATCGCAGACACTAAACATCACAGATACCACACATTGCAGATATCATGCATCGCAAATACCATACATCGCAGACACTAAACATCACAGACACCACACATCGCAGACACTAAACATCACAGATACAGCACATTGCAGACACTAACCATCACAGATATCGTACATCACAGACACCATACATCGCAGATATCATATATCGCAAATACCATACATCGCAGACACTAAACATCACAGACACCACACATCGCAGATATCATACATCGCAGACACTATACATCGCAGACATCAAACATCGCAAATACCATACATCCCAGACACTAAACATCACATATACCACACATCGCAGACACTAAACAAAACAGACACCACACATCGCAGACACTAAACATCGCAGATATCATACATCGCAGACACTATATATCGCAGATATCATACATCGCAAATACCATACATCGCAGACACTAAACTTCGGAGATACCACACATCTCAGACACTAAATATCGCAGATACCACAAATTGCAGATAATATAAACATCGCAGATACCACACATCGTAGATACTATACATCGCAGATACTAAACCTAGCGGACACCACACATCGCAGATACTATACATCGCAGATACTATACATCGCAGATGTCACACATCGCAGATACTAAACCTAGCGGATACCATACATCGCAGATACTATACATCGCAGATAATAAACATCACAGATAATAAACATCACAGATACCGTACATCGCAGATACCACACATCGCAGATGTCATACATAGCAGACACCATACCTCGCAGATACCACACATCGCAGATGTCATACATCGCAGACACCATACCTCGCAGATACCACACATCGCAGATGTCATACACGCACCATGTTTCCGAAAGAAAGAAACAAACTGAGTTCATTAAATCAGAGAAAACCAGAAAATACTGAACACCATCTAGTTGTCGAACGTTCTTCCAACATTCCGATACGTTCCTGTCACAACAATATTAAAAAGTTATTCTTACCCCCAGCGAGTCCAGATGTTCTTTAGGTCCGATACCAGACAACATAAGTAGTTGGGGTGAACCAATGGAACCGCCACTGAGAATGATCTCTCGTTTAGATCGCACGGTAAAACTTTTACCATTGCGAGTGAATTCAACCGCTCTGGCAACATTGTTGTCTATCAACACCTACGAGAAATGACGCATACAAGAAATAAGCCGATTAACTTTGTAGGGTGTGCATTGCTGAGCATGACCCGAACAGCTTACAGATGAGTACGGTACCCTATAAAACAAACAAATTGAATGAGAGAGTGGAAATCCATCCTATTCAAACACTTGAAAGAAAATTTTACCCATTAAAATTGACTGACCTCCACTCAGGTTAATTGACTTCCACTCAAGTTGAGTGAGTATCGACTGTATGTGGTAGACCAGTTGAGCTTTCAGCGTGATAATGTGTTGGGGAATAAGGGACTGGGAAAGATGAAAAACTTACACAAACAATCCTAATATCTCTGATGTTTCATCCACGGAAACTTGAATTGAAAACTGATCCAGATCCAAGTTCATGAAACGATTCAGTAAAATCAATAAATTGATGAAATCCAATCAGTTTCCCATATTATGTAACCATGGTAACATATATCAGTGGAACGCCCACAGAGGCCGAAGACGTAACCCTGCACCGGGAAAGCCCCCACAAATCGTGGCCCGTTTCTATAGCCGCCCTATACGCAATCAAGTCATTATTGACTTCAAGAAACTACGCCGCGAGTTCAACGAGAAAAATCCTGGACCTGACAAAAGACTCCCTTTCAATATAATGGAAGATTTGACATCAGTTGACTATTCCGCAAAACAAAAAGCTCAACCACTGATGACGAAAGCCTACAATGAAGGTAAAAAGGTGAGATTTTCCTCGGGCAAACTTTATATAGAAGGAAGAGAAGTTCCTATTCCTACCTAAAAAACTAGTAACAGGTGGTATATGAAATATACTTATATATCCTGCATCAATATTATTCCTGAATCCAAATAGTGTGAACACAAACTAAATATGCAGTAAGATATTTAGGTATATAATCCAGAAGATATATACATACTGAAATGACTCAATCTACATGTACATATAATTTACCTGTGTGTGACCTTGCAAACTTTGTAAATTGATGAAATATTACCTGCTGAATTTTCAATAGTTATTTGATATACACCTAGAATTACACCTATCTATAAATCGGGAATGAAAGATATTGTTGATAATTATCGGCCAATATCCGTGCTCCCTTGTTTCAGTAAAATTGTTGAAAAAATTGTGGTAACAAGAATGCTAACATTTTTGGAAGATAATAACATTATATGTTCTCATCAATTTGGCTTCCGACCGAATCACTCTACATCGCATGCAGTTCTATCCTTATTTGACAAGTTATTATCCGCTCGAGAAAACAAACAGTACAGCATTACCACCTTTCTGGACCTTTCAAAAGCCTTTGACACGGTTAACCACAATATTCTCCTAAATAAATTAGATTACTATGGTTTCCGGGGCAAGTGTAATGATTGGTTTCAAAGTTATTTAACTTCACGATCCCAATGCGTTTCGTACAATGATACATTATCGTCGCTTAAATCTATCAGTTGTGGAGTTCCACAAGGCTCAATTTTAGGACCAATACTTTTCCTTTTGTATATAAATGATATTTCTTATGTTACCCAACTCCTTGATATTATACTTTTTGCAGATGACACGAGTGTTACCCTGTCTGATAGCGACCCAAAACTACTAGTGGATATGATTGTTGAGGAAGTGGAAAAATTACAAACTTGGTTCTCTTGTAACAAATTGTCACTAAATGTTTTGAAATCAAAATTTATGTTTATTATGCCATCTAGACGCCGTGCATGCAATTTCAAACCTAAAATATCTATATGTGGTACTGAACTCGAGCAAGTCTCCCATTTCAAATTTTTAGGGGTACATTTCAATGATCGTCTCAATTGGACAACACACATTGACGAAATACGAAAAAAGATTTCAAGAAATATTGGCGTTATCAATCATATCAAATCTACTCTGAACAAAAAATCGCTCTATATACTATACTATTCCCTAATCTATCCATATCTATCATATTGCAACATTCTATGGGGGAATACGTATCCAACTCATATCGAGCCCTTGAAACGATTACAAAAAAAGATTGTTCGTATAATCATGTCAGCCGACAAGCTAGCTCATACAGATCTACTTTTTAAAGAGTTGAATATTTTGCCAGTTGTCAGTTTAAACGATCATTTAATTTCGTTGCTCGTGCACAAGTTTTCATTTCATAATCACTTGTTACCCATTTCACTTCGAGATTGCTTCATCAAGATATCAGCTATCCATTCCTATCCAACTCGACAGTCTACCATAAATATCTATCGTCCATTTTACTCATCGGATCTTTCATACTATTCGGTTAAGATAAAGGGACCTCGGTTGTGGAACAGTTTGCCCCCTAAGTTAAAATCTACTCCATCCTTGTCACTGTTTAAATCGCAATCGCAATCTTATTTTAACAATATTTAAGTCCCTAGTGTATTACATTATAATACCACACATAGTTTCATTTGATTATGGTAGATTTTCTGTGGACCACAAGGTTCTTGTTTTATTTATACAAATGGTATCAGCTGCCTGTCATTCAGTCATAGGGGTCATAGGTCAAACTGTTTGGGTGAGGAGGAGGAGGAGGAGGAGGAGGAGTAGGAGCAGGAGGAAGAGGAGGAGGAATTGTATGAAATAGAGACAAACCAATACGATGATTATAAAATAATCGCTCTATTCATAATAGCACTGCTTTACAAATAATGAGGGAATCAGCTTATATGAAATACATCGCCTTTGTTGTGGCTATCACTTTAACATCTAATGTTTATCTACTAATATTTCTGCTGGAGTCTTTATTCGGAATCGATGTTTTCGGAATCTTCGCTGTCACTACTTTCCTCATAGTCGTTATTATTACTAACGCTATCAACCAACTTATCGAATAAGAATTTCCGCATCTGAATCGTCTGTCTCAGTGCTTCCTCGTAGTCCATGTCGTATAACGTTTGTATGCACCTCGTTGTTTTCAAAATCTCGTTATGAATATAATCAGTTTGTAGCTTTTGTATGTTCACAAACAGTTTGTAGTATGTTTGACGTAAGGTCTTCATCATCGATGAAATATAATCCTGCGTAGCGTTTTCATCAGACTCATCCTCGTCATAACCTTGGCTTATATATTGCTGTTTTCTCTCATCAATCTCATCCCTGTAATCTCTTGCGATAGGTTTACCGAACATCTCTTTCCACACGTTATATTTGACCCGTTTCCGCAAATGGGTGGGTTGATCTATTTTCCTAGGATGGATGATTTCTTCATAGTTACAACACTCGTCATCTGAAGGGTATTTCCTCTTTCGAAGCTCAATTCCATTCTCGCTCCTATGGATCATCTGCCTCTGCTGGGACTCGTCATCATCTTCATTCCGTTTGAACCACGGTGCATCTGTCTTCGTATGTAATCCCTCTCCCACTTGATCATTCCTCTTAGCGGAAGATGGCGGATCGTGATATTGTATCACGTTTGAGAGAGGAACGGGTATGCGTTGAAATTGTGTTGATGGATTATGAATTGGGGTGGGCGAGGCAGCAGTTGTTGTTGCCCTTCTCCCTTTACAAGTTTCTCGTCGCCTGGTATTACATTGGTAGACAGTCTGTCATTTTCCGCTGTATGGGGTTTTAAATCGAGGAACAGATATCCGTACGGACGAGATGTGGCTTCGTGAAATTTTGCCATAAAATGTGTCATATCCCGAGGAAAGATCCGTCTCCCGAACGTGCAAATTTGCTGTCTATCAATAGGATTATTGAATAAAACGAAATACTGACAGTTTAGCGTGATATCTCGAGATGCCGTGCCTTGGGGGAAGAGATTCTGAGTCAGATAAATTATGGATAAATTTCTTTGATGCGAACCTTTGGTGAATAGGTCGGCAATTTTTTCTTCGCGCTTTACCTCACCCATCAAATCGTCCAGAACAATAACGTTGGTTTGGTCGGGGTCGAAGTAATACTTTTCACCTACGTCATGAGGTATGCCCGGGAGAAAGTTGACATTTTCCAGACTTGTAGATTCATAGGCTGACTGCCATTGACTGTAACACCATACGATGCGTGTTGGAGAGGGATAGATATTAGCACGCTCCAAACATTTCATTACCCATGATGTCTTCCCACTACCAGTCGGGCCGCTGACGATCATAGTAAATGGATGTGCTAATGCTCTTGAGCGAGCCATAGATCGAGTGTCCTGATTACGTTTATGTTCCGCTATTATTGGTTGAGTCCCCAATTGGTGTATAAGTTGATAATTTTATATAATACGGTGTCCTCCTCCTCCTCCTCAACCATCTCATCGACGAATAGTCATTATCGTTCTAATAATGAGCGTCACCGAGTGCTCAACATTAAATAACGCTATTAAAAAATATTCCTTTTCTTGTCATACATTGTCTATATGACTTGGAGAGAGTATCTTTCCGCTTTCCCCTTACTGGCACTTTTACTCTTGCTTTCTGATGCTGTCTATGGAGTTCTGCTTTTGCCTGCTCCACAACTTGCTGTGCCGATGAAATTAGTTCAACTGTCATTTCTCTTGTATGTGATTTGTTAGCCGAGTTCACCGTTCTGTTGACTTGTGAAATATTAAGAGAGTTTGGAAGAGAATGCACTCTCCGCCCCTCTTCCCCCGATCTCACAAACTTCCTGCTTTAAGTATGCTCTACTCTGGTCCTGATAAAATTTAATCCACATATTTGCATCGTTAAGATTGTCTTCTATCGACATGATAAAGCGATAGTAAAAATTCCTCTCAAAGAGTTATAATATAGGTTTGACAACATCGAATGTCGTAAAGAGGTGTTTCATGAGGTATGGCAGGTCTTTTCAACGGGAGAAGTTTCATCTCTAGGACCCTTCTCCTTTTACGTCCATTCTCGGAGAATCAGAGGGGTCTATATTTGGAATGGGCGTTTTCGGAGTCTTCGCTGTAATGTAAGGTCAGCAGGTTCTGGGCACGGGTAGTTGTGTTGGTATCGTCTTCGGATCCTATCTGTTTCTTATGCAGTAGAAGACATACCCGGGTCAACAATTGGATGTCATCTAAGAGCGTGATAAGATGACAACACATGCGTTGGTACTGAGAGGTCTCATTGGTCCCACCTTGGGGTGTATCGATACTAGCATCGAGTTGAACGTCGGTTCTATGTAAGGCTTCGGCTAGAATATCCTCATTGTAGGGTTCAAAGTTTACATAAGTCAATGTGGACTCCGTAGTGTTCATGGTGAAATAAACGAGAGATCCTGAAGGATCTTGGCGCCCACCATTGCCCGATAATTGTAAGCTAATGACTAGAGGATCTTTTTGTCCATTGTTACTAAGAACAAACGATTGATCTGTAATTTTGTTTACAGAATTTTGAATCTGAGCGAAAAAGATCAGAAAAGGGACACTGAAAAACACCAAGATATATAATCTAAGTTTCAGGAGTTTCAAGATTTCTAGAAACTGTACTTATGTTGGTTGTTATAATCAGGGCCATATCCAGAGTTTATTTGGGGACACCCTTTCCTGCCTTTTTGGGGGCGCATTTGTATGTATTTGGGCGCATTTGTATGTAAAAAGCATTAAAATTGGCTGTAAAGTTTGGGCGCCCATACCCCTTAACAGGTATCAAATGGGCTCTGGATATGACCCTGATAATACAAGAGAAATGAGCAAAGTTAGTCTGAAAGTGAATGTACATGCACGGAGGATCCTTCGCCTTTGTTTTGTAGTATTTTTTTTATTTTTGCACGTGTCATCATTGGGTACTGGAAGCGGAGACCAATCTCTTTGATACTTTGGCATGAGCTATGAAACATACTTAAGATTTCATAATTAGGAACGAATGCTAATTCTGTTCCGTTTACTGAGCTAGTTTGAGATATCTCTTTTAAGATACCATGCTCGAAAATAGTAAGATGGTATCCGGTCCGCGCAGTAATGTTGAAACTTCTAAAGTGCCTGAATCCTGATTATCTCCCTTGGATCGAAACATGCAGTAGTCTACAGTTGTCGAGTTGTGACGTTGCGTCACAAGAGTGACGTCCCTTCATATAGCCGACCCGCCGGCAGACGAAAGGGTGAAGCAGTTCACTTGCTACGGCATGGACTGAAGAAAACTGATTTAAAATTTGAAGAAATACATTTTAATTCCGAATTATTTGAACTCCTTGATATGGAAGGTGAAGGTATGGATATTCTCTATATATAGTCAATATATAGAATATGCCCCACCGTTTGATCCGCAGACTCTTGTGATGCAACGTCACAACTCGAGAATACCGTATTAATTTGAAAGGTAACTTTCATTTGGATTTTCGATTCGGACCGAAAGGTATCCTGCACAACTAGACCATAAGGGGAACTTGTGTACCAAATTTGAGAAAGATCCATGCAGTACTTCCTGAGAAATCATGATAATAAAGTTGCATGGGAAAATCCAAGATGGCCGCCTGTTGGCCATATTGGATTTTCGTATCGGACCAGAAAAGGTATCTTGCACAACTAGACGACAAGGAGAACCTGTGTACCAAATTTAACAAAGATCCATGCAGTACATGTAGTTCCTGAGAAATCGCAATAATGTTTCATGGGGTACTCCAAGATGGCCGCCTGATGGACATATTGGATTTTGGAATCGGACCAGAAAAGGTATCTTGCACAACTGGACCACAAGGGGAACCTGTGTATCAAATTTGAGAAAGATCCAGGCAGTACTTCCCGAGAAATCATGATAACAAAATTTCATGGGAAAGTCTAAGATGGCCGCCTGGTGACCATATTGGATTTTCGATTCGGACCGAAAAGGGCATTTTGCATATCGAGATCCTAAGGGGTACCTGTGTACCAAATTTGAGAAAGATCCATGCAGTAGTTCCTGAGAAATGACGACAAAGTTTCATGGGGAAATCCAAGATGGCTGCCTGGTGGCCATACTGGATTTTCAAATCGGACCAGGAAAGGTATATTGCACAACTAGACACCAAGGGGAACCTGTGTACCAAATTTGAGAAAGATCCATGCAGTGCTTCCTGAGAAATGACGATAAATTTTCATGGGGAAATCCAATATGGCTGCCTGGTGGCCATTTGGATTTTCGAATCGGATCAAAAAAGGTATCTTCCACAACTAGACCCCAAGGGGAACCGGTGTACCGAATTTGAGAAAGATCCATGCAGTAGTTCCTCAGAAATCGCGATAACAAAGTTTCTTGGGGAAATCCAAGATGGCTGCCTGGTGGCCATATTGGATTTTCGAATCGGACCAGAAAAGGCATCTTGCACAACTAGACCCCAAGGGGAACCTGTGTACCAAATTTGAGAAAGATCCATGCAGTAGTTCCTGAGAAATCACGATAACAAGGTTTCATGGGGAAATCCAAGATGGCTGCCTGGTGGCCATATTGGATTTTCGAATCGGACCAGAAAGGTATCTTGCACAACTAGACCCCAAGGGGAACCTGTGTACCAAATTTGACAAAGATCCATGCAGTAGTTCCTGAGAAATCGCGATAACAAGGTTTCATGGGGAAATCCAAGATGGCTGCCTGGTGGCCATATTGGATTTTCGAATCGGACCAAAAAAGGTATGTTGCACAACTAGACCCCAAGGGGAACCTGTGTACCAAATTTGAGAAATATCCATGCAGTAGTTCCTGAGAAATCGCGATAACAAGGTTTCATGGGGAAATCCAAGATGGCTGCCTGGTGGCCATATTGGATTTTCGAATCGGACCAGAAAAGGTTTCTTGCACAACGAGACCCCAAGGGGAACCTGTGTAGCAAATTTGAAAAAGATCCACGCAGTAGTTCCTGAGAAATCGCGGTAACAAGGTTTCATGGAAAAATCCAAGATGGCTGCCTGGTGGCCATATTGGATTTTCGAATCGGACCAGAAAAGGTATCTTGCACAACTAGACCCCAAGGGGAACCTGTGTACCAAATTAAGATCCATGCAGTAGTTCCGGAGAAATCGCGATAACAAGAATTGTTTACGGACGGACGGACGACGAACCACGGACGACGGACCACGGACGAAAAGCGATTTGAACAGCCCACCATCTGGTGATGGTGGGCTAAAATGATGGTGTCGTGTGAGATAACCTTGTAGTTTCGTAGACGGGCTACCATTGGCTATAGTACCATAAAACGCGTGTTCAACCATTCATTGCTAAGGAACCACTCACCAGATGTAGTTGTTGGAAAAGTGCTAATGATGTCATAAGGTGTAAATAACCTGGATGATGAGCATAGCTATTACAATAGAATGCTCGAGATGGGGAGTTCAGTGGATGACGGTAGACAAGGGCGCTTATATATAGGTTCGGGGGGAGAACGTGGTATGATGTCATAAGGTATAAATAACCGAATATGTATGGATATGTAGTAAAATTAGGTGGATGACGGTAGACAAGGGCGCTTATATATAGGTTTGGGGGGAGAACGTGACATGATGGCATAAGGTATAAATAACCGAATATGTATAGATATGTAGGAAAATTAGGTGGATGACGGTAGACAAGGGCGCTTATATATAGGTTCGCGGGAGAACGTGGCATGATGTCATAAGGTATAAATAACCGAATATGTATAGATATGTAGTAAAATTAGGTGGATGACGGTAGACAAGGGCGCTTATACATAGATTCGGGGGAGAACGTGACATGTCATAAGGTATAAATAACCGAATATGTATAGATATGTAGTAAAATTAGGTGGATGACGGTAGACAAGGGCGCTTATATATAGATTCGGGGGGGAACGTGACATGATGTCATAAGGTATAAATAACCGAATATGTATAGATATGTAGTAAAATTAGGTGGATGACGGTAGACAAGGGCGCTTATATATAGGTTCGGGGGAGAACGTGACATGATGTCATAAGGTATAAATAACCGAATGACGTGTATAGCTATTTCCGGAGATCGAATCCTGGGCTAGGACCCGCTTTTATTCCCTACTATTGTTGACCAAAAACAATTGATTTCCTAAACACATTTCACCAACCAGAGAAAACAATTTCTCTCTAATCCATACTTCAACCGAGAGAAATAATGTTTATTCGTTTATAAGCACATTCAAAGTGTGAATGGGTTACCTGACAATCCATTTATATAAAAGAATACTTTTAGTGGCACGGATTTGAAAATTATTTCTAGGAACCTGCATGTTCTTTATATTTTTTATGCCTATATTTTAATGATCGTGTTAATGATTTGATTTCGAATAAAGATCTGAATTTCCATTATTCACGTCGAGATTCTCTATTAAGGTGATATAAACATAAGATCCAACTTCCTGTAGGAAACTGTCGACCATAAAGGATAAATAATGGGGAGCTTTTTGCCTATAACGAGATTAGCGCCAAATTCTGAGTAGACCCAAATAAAACTCTGAATCGAAGGTCTATGTAAATAAGTATCCTCGTCAGAATGTTTCAGTTCATCCTGTGCAGCTAAATTTTTAATATGAATTACAGACTACTTACCATGGGTGAATGCAAATGTGAAGCACCAATTTATATCAAAATGTTCTTCTTCTTTGTACTCTGGTATGAAATGAGAATCTTCGGAGTGGGTTTGGTAGTGTATGCGTGTCGTTCATCACCAGATAAAAGTAATAAACTCTTGCGGCAATACATGTTGGATGACTCGTTGTTTAACTGTTAAATCACGTTACCAGTATTTACGAAGTAACCAATGATTGAAATGTCTTCAAACAAAATTAAGTCCATGTAACGCAACGGCGAACTGTTCATGTAAAAATGGACATAGATTAACGGGGATTAGAGTAACTCAATGGTGAACTGTTCATGTAGAAATGGGCAAAGATTAGCGGGGATTGGAGTAACGCAATGGCGAACTGTTCGTGTCGAAATGGACATAGATTAGCGGGGAGTGAAGTAATGCAATGGCGAACTGTTCATGTAGAAATGGACATAGATTAGCGGGGATTGGAGTAACGCAATGGCGAACTGTTCATGTAGAAATGGGCATAGATTAGCGGGGAGTGGAGTAGCGCAATAGCGAACTGTTCGTGTCGAAATGGAGATAGATTAACGGGGATTGGAGTAACGCAGTAGAAATTGACATAGATTATCGGGGATTTCAGTTTTAGATTGTCTTAATAGCTGTCTTTTGATTGACATCAGGTAGCACTCAAGAAAGCCATTTTTATTGCTGGGCGTGGCGGACCCATTTGAATATGCTATCTTCATCTCCTTTCATTATTCCCCGAGTTCTGAAGCGTTTGGTTGGCATCGGGCCTCACCTGAATTTGTTCTGAATATGAACTCTCTCTCGCTTGTGTCGTTTTTTTCTATTCCGAGTTACATAGTTCATCTTTTTTCAACAGATGACTTCGTTGGGATATTACATCATTGCTCTGATATATTTATATGTAATACCGCTCAAGCCGATGCTAGGGACCATGTGGTTATGTCATTCAAGATGATCACATGGACATCTAAAATCAAAGCGTGGCTGGTATATTATATATAACACATAACTCACAGTGATCACTGTTGGTAATTGTGATATTTATAGGTGGGGTCATCTACTGACTTCTTGTCAGTACGCCGGCATCGTTATCCACCACCCTTTTAATGTTGCGTTTAACGGTACTGATTGAGTTAAATTTTCTTCCTAAAGCATCGTATGGACAAATGATATAAGTTGTCACATATCATTCCCAGCACGACAACGCGTAACTTGCAAGAAGAAAAATTACCTGGTTATAGCGACTGCCCCCCATCTCCTCTGAACAATTCATATGCGTCATTTAGTGACGAACAATAGATTTGTGTTAAGATATTTTACATGTTCTAATAATATTCATTTTCTGTTCTAGTCCCACAGTGGGAGTCAATATATAATTACCTCCTTCATATGTATACCTATCACTTTGAAGGAAAAGGCAAACATGTATATTGCGCCAGAAGGTTAGCTGTATAGCAAAGTCAGATATTTGCTCTGGGGCGACAGCCTGCTCGACATGAATCCCAAATATAAAGAGACGGCCAAACAGAACAATCCCGACAAACAATTTTGCCATGAAGTTCGAAAAATATTCAAGATCACCTGGCACATCCAACAACAAAGAAGTTGCTGTAAACGTGCAGTATGCAATACTTTCGCAAAATACAAAAACAAATCTGCACGAGCGAAGATCAGCCGAACACTATCAATACATATCAATATCAAAACAAATTTGCAAGGGAAAATTAACGTGGTTATTTATTTGGTTTAGAAATATCAGTTTCGTTATTCAAGTCGGAGTTTTATAGCCGGTGCCCTCTTATTTGTCATGCTTATGATATAATGTATAAAGGTTCCGACAAATAATGTTGCATAAGATTTCGAGCGTTCCATGTGATAAAAAGTCTGCTAGCATTAAAATGTGCTGCGATTAAAATATTCATTAATTAAAAAATGACGGCACTGGACATACTTATGTTATCCAATATGGGGACACTAATATCCTTCAATTATTTTCATGCATGCATCATCCTCTGAAGGTATTTAACCGACAAACTGATCTGATGATCTTCCTCTTCAAGACTGTTGGTATAGCAGAAATTCGCATTAAGTCCTCACATAAGAAACAATTGCTAGTTACCAGATAGATTTGGTTCATCGGACAATTCCATAAGATCAGGGATGTGGATTAGTCGATTCGTATCTGATTCTGACCAGCAAGCCTGAAGTAGGTTCGTGACAATATAAAGAACAAACAGGACTAGTCCATTGTCATGGTACGAGCCAAACACTCATGATAATGGTACATTACTATTTCATTTACGAAGGGGATTGGGGAGGGACTATTGGAAATGTCATGTGCTTTGTTGAAGGCTTAGAACAGTCTGGTTATTGCTGGGACAGACATTGGACGCTCATCACTTCAGAACACAAGGCAAAATGTCGACGATGGCTTGAGATGGGCGGTGGTTTCTAGCGTTATATCTTCCTGTCCTTCTATCCATGCTTTGCAAACGATCGGTATCCCAGCCTGGTTTTGCATTATCTGATACTTTACTGTGCTGTTGAAGTCAGTATCGAACCTTCTCACAGACTTCAAAGCACTCCCATGCACCTGCAGGATGTCCTGCCGTCCAAACATGGGCGTAACATTTTTCCCGTCTACAGTGATGTTAACCTGGGCCGCAGGGTTGCTTCCCTTCACCTTACATACGACAGGCATATCTAGCTCAAAGGTTGTGAAGTCTACCACTGTGTGTCCTGGGCAAGAGTTGTACGTTGCTGGACCAACTGTTAGCGACAAACTGGAGATTGGTTCTGTCAAGGAGAAATGCATGATAATTACCCAGCATCTTTTAGACGATATTTTCATTTCAATAAAGTCATGTCCTGCAACAGAGGATCAGGGTTTTTTTAATTCAATTAATAATTTGAACTAGTAAAACATTTTTATTTTTAAAATCGCACCTGATATAATAATATTACTATAAGTTTAACCCTATCTGGCCTGGGCGATTTGTGGTATATCGCAGCCTGATTTTCTCTCGAAAAAAAAATCAAATAAAATATAGAATAATTAGTTTTGCATAAATACAATACTTTCAATGCCTTTTACGCAAGGAAAATGTGAAGAAATGGAGCCAAAACATTAAAAAGCACGACTTTCGCGGATACTACATGGACGCCATTTTGAATTTACCCAGGGTCCTCTGCCCGTAGGTATATGAAAATAGGCTCAAAATGACCCCACTAACATAAGTTTAAAAGTCACCAAGTTTCAGCCTCCTGGGTTTTGTCGTCTCGGAGCAGCAGAGAAAAGTTCACTAGTGGGGGGGGGGGCACTTTCCGCCCCCACCCCCACCCCCCCGCCCCCGCCACCCCCACCCTCCCCCAGGCCAGCTAGTGCTAATAACCGTCAGCGTCTGTTTGTTATCAGACTCAAACGGCCAAGGATTTGGATGATAGGTCATGAATCTTTGTCAGCACTTAATTGGTGTCACCGAGGGTAACCTGACAGAAAATAATCTTAAAGAACGGCTGGCGCCTATTGAGGTCAAATTTTGTTTTGCCTGAAATGTCGAAAAACTTTGTTAGGATAGATATGAAGTTGGGCATATGAAAAAAGGCATATAATGGCCACTGGATGCAGGAACATAAAATATACATTTTACAGACTACATAATATGAGCATATTTGTCATCATTGAACGTCCTTCAGATTTGGCGGAACGGTCATGCACTTTGCCGGGATAGCTGCGAATCACTGCGGGGACCTAAAAGCAAAAGAGGCGTGTAACGCCGAATAGGGGACGGGGGAGGGAATGTCGCGAAATATAGAAAGGGTAGCTATGGAATCGGGGCAATTGACTCAAGACCAAAATATATTGACTCCCACTGTGGGACTAGAACAGAAAATGAATATTATTAGAACATGTAAAATATCTTAACACAAATCTATTGTTCGTCACTGAATGACGCATATGAATTGTTCAGAGGAGATGGGGGGCAGTCGCTACTCAAAAGGGGCATTTAACACCCATTTGGAGTCTGGCTGATACAGTCTAGGCTCTTCAAACGGTGCTCATCGATAATTCTCGCACATTCCCATCATCTTTATTTTAAAAATAATGGTTGGAAATCTATGTTGATTTTGTGTTGTATGTTTGAGCGGAATCGTTAAGTTGCCTGTTCACACAGATGATTTGTATGCCTGAATAATATGGAATATATTTTTCTCTGAATGTGATCAGTCGAATCAGCTAAGGTAGTTTTAGTTGTGTGTGGCCTTATACAGTGAAATGAGAAGCGGATATTTCCTCGTATTTAAATACCTCAATCTTTCAGACAGACAAGGACCAATAGTCGAATAACCCTCTTCATACTATGTGCCATTTGCTCAGTTTGAATTCCCGGTTAATTTATTTTATCTCGTGATATGCGGCCCAAATTGAATTGTGCACATCACTGATTCGGTACAGCTATTATCAAGCTACCGTTTGTCTAACGAGAACACGCCTCTCTCACTCGCCCTGTGGAGGTCTCTGTGACCAGAAGCATAATAAATTATGGCAAAATATTCACACATTGTAATCATTACAGCGTAGAAATATTTGAGGTCATCTTTGGTCATTTAGAAGTTCCTGGTCGTAAATATATTGCAAGTATGGGTAGACCACCAATACCTTCAGTTCCCAGATATTGAAGGTACATGATTTGTAGTACGTGGTTGTTGGTCTGCCACCATTATTATTATCGTCACGTGTCACGAGTACTTCCGGGATCCGCGCTATCAATAGAGGGCAGAATCAGAAAACACTTTATAAGGCACATACACTTCAATAATCTGATTTTTATCCAGTATCATCTGCCTAGTATTGTTTATTGAATTTACGAAACAATTGATCAGTTTCGACGGAGAATAAATGTATTGATACTACCCACTAACCAGTGTTTTAGTCAGAATGAAGTATTGGTTCGAGTCGACAATGAACGTCGACTGTAAATTTGTAACCCCTACCCTCGAATCAGTATTTTAGTCAGACAGAAAACATTGGTCGGTGCAAACGATGAGGATGGACAGAAATATATTGCTTCTACCCACGAAATAATCATCTAGTCCGAAGCAGTATTGGTCAGTGTTTGCGATTATATTCGATATTAGGCTCGCGAACCAGTGTTTCAGGCAGTGACAGTGACATTAGACACTAGTTTCCTTACTCCTACACTCGAACTAGTGTTTAGTCAAACGGAAAACATTGATCAGTGTCGACGGTGACGGTCGACGGTGCTCCCATCCTCGAACCAGTGTTTATGTCGTGAAGACAAGCCGGCCGGTGTCGAGGATGACGGTTGAAAGAAATGTTCGGCATCTACCATCGAACCAATTAATCACCTGATAGCACAAATATTTTCTTATTCGGTAAATTTGAAATAATTAATAAAATATACTCCGTTATTTGATAGGGAGGTGCCAGGTTGAGCCCATCAGCTCACGGCTATTAATATCAAGTCCACCGGATTAACCGGTCAGGGAAATTGGTGACTTTTCGGTCGAAGTCGGTCCGGGTCGAGGTAACAGAGAGATCTATTCCGTGGATCATGGTCCGAGGTGGTCCCTTTGGTGAGTGCGTGCATAAGTGTATGGTATAGTTGTTCAGACTTTCTTGCAAAAGAGACTCGAAATCCCAGATCGGCTATCACGATTCGGGGATCTAATCCGGCAACACTAATCTCGCATTTCGGATGTTCATCCGCCATCCAATCAAATGGCTCCATTTACGAGTAACCGGATTGACCAGAATCACACCCTATATAGGGAACACTTTTTCAATCCAGCTCAATCATTGCGTCTGATGAAGGAACAACAGTTCCGAAATCGGTCAGGCTGCATATTGTGGGTACTTTGATAGAAGCCCAAATCTGTGCTTTCTATACATATCTTATCTTTTCCTTTTATTTGCCAGATATGACTTTCTATGTGCGCCCTGCTGTGACATGTGACAGTGACGATCAACCGCCTATGTATGGAAACCGCTGGGTATTCAAGGAGAGCGAGAGAGAAAATGAAGGTTTAATGTCGCGTTCAGCAATATTTTAGCTATTTAGCGACGATCAAACAAATTTTTAAGCGTTTCAACAAAAACAAGTTAATAACCCAGCAATCCAGAAGTATTCCACACAGCACATCAAAACAGGTACATACATTAAAATTTATACAACAAACCAGTTTCTCTCAAATAACCTAAAATACCCGACTAAAACATATTTTAAGTAGTTCCTTGATAAAAAGAATCTCGTACAATCTAGAAATCTATACAGTCGACCAGAATATGTTTCACCGTGAGATCTCCGTGGCATAGAATACACCTTGGGGCTGGTTACTGTTTTAGTGAATTGAGTTAATCGTGTGTGGCCGATTCTTCATTGCCTGATCATGGGTAGTCAGGACCCACAAACTGTTTGAACTATAATCACGAAAAATGAACTGTGTTATTTTATCTCATTTTTAGCTCATCTGGGCCGAAGGCCCGATGGACTAATGCCATGGCCTGATTGTCCGTCGTCCGTAAACATCTTCTTCTCTGAAACCGTTTAGCCGGTTAAGCTGAAACTTGGCATGCATGTTCCCCACAAGATGTGTTCATGCTGTGTCGATATGATTTTAAATATGGCTACCATGGCGGCCATCTTGGATTTCCCCATGAAACATTGTTATCGCGATTTCTCAGGAACTACTTCATGGATCTTTCAAAAATTTGGTACACAGGTTGCCCATTGGATCTAGTTGTACAAGACACCTTTTTCGGTCCGATCCAAAAATCCAATATGGCCACTATATCGTGGATTTCCCCATGAAACTTTGCTATCTCTCAGGAACCACTGCATGGATCTTTCTCAAATTTGGTACCGTACACAGGTTCCCCTTGGGGTCTAGTTGTGCAAGATACCTTTTCTGCTCTGATTCGAAAATACAATATGGCCACCAGGCGGCCATCTTGGATTTCCCAATGAAACTTTGTCATTGTGATTTCTGAGGAAGTACTGCATGGATCTTTCTCAAATTTGGTACATAGCTTCCCCTTGGGATCTAGTTGTGCAAGATACCTTTTGTGATTTGAGTCAAAAATCCAATATGGCCATCAGGTGGCCATCTTGGACTTCCCCATGAAACTTTATCGCGATTTCTCAGGAACTGCTGCATTGATCTTTCTCAAATTTGGTACACAGGTTCCCCTGGGGTCTAGTTGTGCAAGATACCTTTCCTGATTCGAAAATCCGATATGGGCACCAGGCGGCCATCTTGAATTTCCCCATGAAATTTTGTTATCGTGAATTCTCAGAAAATTACTGCATGGATTTTTGTAAAATTGAGTACACAGGTTGTGGTTCAGTTTTGCAAGATACATTTTTTGGTCCATTTCGAAAATCCAATATGGCCGCATTTTGAATTTCCCATGAAACTTTGTTATCATGAAATCTCAGGAAATTACGGCATGGATCATTTAGTGTTCAGGGAAGACAACACAAGTTAGAAACTCATCTATTGCAGTTCTTTAGTAAAAATTTCTTACAGCTACTTTCTCCAGTTACAGCCAGATGAGCTACAGTGCCGTGGCACTATCTTTATCTGATTTCACCAGATTTTCAGGCACAAGCGAACCTTTTTATCTACACTTTCATGGGTATATATTTGCAGCCAAAAATATTTTATCTCTGTACTACCGATGAAAGGTTTCGTAATATATATATTTCATCCACCATGCTGGCAGTTATGTGTGGAATTGTTCCCGTTACATATCTTTATATTGGATGGAAGCCAAAGTTAACTTTGACTGAATTTGTGGAATATTAGTTCATGTTTATCCATGGTTAATTTCTAATGGTGCAATGTGGTATACACAATTTTTTCATCGATACGAACTTTGTTGTCAGAAAATTAATTAACAATTGAATAACATCTGTTTAACCAAGAAGAACTACATATGTTTACCCAAGAAGAACTATGGCTTTCCCAGTTTTGAAGGTACTGAGGTAGGGTTGAGAAATTTCCGGTCGACACTGACCAATGTTTTCCTTCGGGCGAACTAGAACATTTCCCAGGTTTCGAGTTAGCGACGATTAATCTACGGCCGACCGTCAGCATCGTCACTGACCAATGTATTGTTTTAATTTAGTCAACGCTGATGAACTAACATTGATGCGCTCCCTGAAGGGCAACATGAAAAAACGAACTGAATTTCGCATTTGATGTTGGTTTGCATTTTGTCTTTAAATTTATAAATTGTGGGCATGAAGGATAAACCAAATTATTTGGTAAATTTTACTCTTATTTTCCCTCGGGTAAACGTGTATAAATTTCAGATTAATTCAGGAAATTACAGCGGGGCCACTTTTCATGTTTTGTTAGGTTTGGGGTTCCCCTCAACACATTGTTCCCATCAGTAAACCAATATCACAATATCTTCGCCCTTCAGAAAATAATTCAACAGTGATATATCCGAAACGATGTCATGGAAAAGTAAAAATTAATAAAGAAGACTCAATCAATGAATCTTTTCTGTTTTTCATACAGCAATCTAACAATCGTCCATGCGATTGAGAGTTATGCCCTCTTCATGCACCCCTCGTGTGAATTTGGTATTTTTATCATTAACATTTGTGAGCCGATGAAGTGAATGTGAACCAGTGATAGTAAAGATGATTCACTGTACGACAACGTAGTTATAGCATGTTTACATACAGAGACGGACTCACCTACAATAGGACCGCACTGATGTTGCCTAATAGTAGAGCGTCCGCCTCGTAAGCGGTAGGTACTGGGTTCGATCCCAGGCCGGGTCATACCAAAGACTTGAAAAATGGAACTTGTTGCTTCCTGGCTTACGCTCAGCATTAAGAGGATAAAACAAGGACTGGTTCGCTCGGTGTCAGTATAATGTGACTGAGTAGGGTGTCATGTCTGCCTACGGCATGATATTTCGGTGGGACAGCACTATAAAATGGCAGCATTAGATCTGCTCTGTTACAGTTTCCCCGCCCCTCCCCCTCCCCTCCCTCCCTTTCCTGTCGTGATATAGCTGAAAAAATGAAAGCGACTTTAAACCCTATTCACTCACTCACTCACTCACTTACAATAATTATCATAACACATGTTCTAAAATACTCGCGAGGGAAAATAACTTCGACAGTCTTTTTTGCCAGTTGCATGTCGGTGGCGGCGTCAACAATGGCACACTTGTAAAAGCCGTCATCAGTCATCTTCAAACCTTGCGAAATAATGAGGATTATATGTTTGTTTGTTTGTTTGTTTGTTTATTCACCAATCAAAAGAAATCAAATTAAACAGTCATATACAGAAAGGAAATACAAGTACAGTAATATATACAGATTAGAGAACATATAGATTGGCGGGAGATAAACCCCGAAGGGTTTGAATTATCCCTGATTAATTACAAAATGAAGATATAATAAAAGAGAAGACAGCTTCTATTAAAGAATGTCTAACATGATAGTGGAGGTATGGAATAAAAGAGCACAAAGTTTATATTTCGGGTGAATAATCAACAGGTATGATGCAATTGCTCAGCTTTGCAAATAAAATATATTAATTAGCGGTATTTTGCAATAAATATGTTTGTATCTTAGATTTAAAAAGAGAAATAGATTTGCATTGTTTCAGTTCCGAGGGTAATTTATTCCATTCGTTTGGCCCCTTTATTTTAGGAGTGTACAGACTAAGGTCAGTACGATAAAAGGGTCTATATAGGTCAAGATCATGGCCACGAGTGTGGTATTGGTGTATTTCTTTCAATCTCGTGAAGTAGGATCGGAATTCAAACGGTAAAAGGAAAGGGTGGTAGAGAAATTTGTGGGCAAGGCGTAGAGTAAGGTCAGAATTAATGTCGTTTAGGGTCAGCAGTTTCAGTTTTGCAAACAAAGGAGCTGTATGATCATATTTGTTGCTTAAAGAAATAACTCTTATTGCTCTTTTTTGCAGTCTAATTAACGGCAAAAGGTGACTGTGATACGTATTTCCCCATATCAGGTTACAATATTGTAGATATGGATAGATTAAAGACTGGTACAAGATACGTAAAGTTTTCATGTTAAGACAGTTTTTAATAACATGGATTACTCCTATATTTCTGGATATTTTTTTACATACTTCGTTAATATGAGTGGACCAGTTTAGTTTTTCATTGAAGTAAATGCCAAGGAACTTAAAATATTTAACCTGTTCAATTTCCTGGCCCATGATATATAATTGCGGAAGAAATGACATATGAGCCCTACTATTTGGTTTTATTAACATAAATCTAGTTTTCGTTATATTTAAGGATAGCATATTACAAGAAAACCAATTGTACATTAAGTAGAGTTCGTTTGACATAGTTTGAAATAGGGTAGTCGGATCTGCATGGGAATATACAGCACTGATGTCATCAGCAAACATAATAATTTTAAGAAGTTGAGAAACCACATTGAGATCGTTGATGTAAATCAGAAATAATATAGGACCAAGGACGGATCCCTGTGGAACACCACAGGTAACTAGGTTCAAATCAGATGCCGTGCCATTGAAGTTGACCGACTGGTAGCGTTCAGATAAGTAACTCTTGAGCCAGTGGTTACTCACGCCCTGGAATCCATAATGATGAAGCTTATGAAGAAGAATGTCGTGGTTGACAGTGTCGAAGGCCTTAGAAAGATCGAGAAAAGAAACAATACTGTACTGTTTGGATTCCTTGGCGGAAACCAGTGATTCATAGAGAGACAAAACAGCTAGGAAAGTAGAGTGATTGGATCGGAATCCAAATTGGTTTGAGCAAAGAATTGCGTGTGTACATAAAACTTCATTGATACGTTTTGCTGCTAACTTTTCGAGAACTTTGCTGAAACATGGAAGAACCGATATCGGCCTATAATTTTCTACCAGACTAGGGTCTCCAGATTTAAAAGCGGGAGTAACTTTAGCAATTTTCATTGAGGATGGCACGACACCTGTTACAAAGGAGAGATTTACAATTGAGCACAACGGGAGAGTAACAAAATCGAGTACAGGCTTAAGAAGTGACATAGATAAACCATCGGTTCCAGCAGCACAGCTTTTGGAATCCAGAAGCAATTCATGGATTTCACCCACTGTACATGGTTGAAATTCGAAAGCAATATTGTTGCGTTCACTTAGAAAATCAGTATAAGTTACCCCAACCAAGGGAATATTAGCGGCTAGATTAGAAGCAACGGCAGAAAAATATTTATTGAATCCATTCGCAATATTCTGTGGGTTAGTTGTATCAGTGTTATTTATCCTAAATCTGTCAGGGAGAACATTTGTTTTTCTTTGATTCAACAATTCATTGATAGTTTTCCACGTTTCCTTTATGTCATTGTTGGATTCATTAAATTTCGCATGATAGAACATGATTTCACATGATATGATTACAGTACAGCTGATAAGACCGAATGATCTTTCGCTTTGCCAGATAGATTGGAGTAGTGTAAACTGCGGATCTGCATTATAGACTCCTGCATAGAATCATTCCCACAAATTCATTCTTACATAAAATTGGTTTGACGGAAACTAAAGTATGTGATCACTGTAAACAGGAAACGGAAACACTCGAGAATTTATTTTTGGGATGTTCACAAGCCAAAAAGCTGTGGAAATGTCTGGAAACCTGGCTAAAGGATAAAGTTGGAATGTGGGGTGATATATCGAACGAAAAAATAATCTTGGGCTGGGAAAGAAATCAAAATTGTCTTAATGTTTTGACATTGATAACCAAAAAATGTATTTATGCAACTAAGTTTGATCAGGGAACTCTCAGCTAGAAAGCTTTACTGAACATCATATACAAGTGCTACTGCATTGGATATTTTGTAGCCAAACATTCGGGGGATGTTATGAAGTACTAGAAAAAATGGATACTGTTCTAAGATTTCTTTAAATCCTTTCGACAATATGAAAAACGAATTGGCTGTCACCATCAAACAATTAAGCGTATAATTGTATTATTGTTAAGCCAAGTGTGACCAAGGTGGTTTCTTATGGAACCACTTTGGATACAGTTGGGAAATGCGTGTTTGTCAATTGGGTTTTTTATGTTTTTTTTCTGATTGGTGAAGCAAATAGGTACTATGGATATTTGTGAAAATAAAAAGGGTGAACATGAAATGGTGAAGATAGGTATAAGACAACTACATTGATAGTGACAAAGCTTTCATATTTGTATAATATGTATTATTATTGAGAATGCAGCTAATGTATATAGATTTTGAAAGAATAATAATAAAAAAATCTTTCGCTTTGCTATCAACTCAATAATTCCAAAGCTGTTCTCGTGTAACTGACCGGTCATTTATCTATTGGCATCAGAGTATTACACATGCGAAATACTTTTACAACAACCCTTTCCAAGAAGTCGAAACGTTTTTGGGAAAGATTGAAAAGAAATATGCGAAGTTCTTATTCCGAGTGTAGTATGGGGGATTGATGCGGGATCGGGCGCTGAAAGCTATCCTTAATCAATCATGTAGTGTTTAAAAGTAAGGGAAAGTGAGTGCTCTAAGATTGATTTTCTTCCTGATCATGCTGATAGGAGAATCATGAACTATCCAAGAAACGCACCCGGTCGCTACTGACTTTCGTAGTTCATATTCCTTCCTACCTTACCTTTTAGCCGCAATTCTACATACCTTTGATGGTTAGTTTGTACGTGGACTCCTTGGTACCTCGGTCAAAACTACTAGTCATTTCAAAGTGATCCCTCGGGAGATTGTCATTAAGTATACCATGGGACGACAACTCCATGTGTAGCCTGTTGTCCGCGTTATCTATTCTGTACCACCTCGTGACATGGCCGAACAGGTCGATGTTCATCACCACACACGTCAGTACCACGTGTGTACCTTTCTGAATAGCGCCGCTTGGTGCTGTGACTGTCGCAATGGTTATAGTGGGATTTGGATTGGGTTCTCCTGATACGTCTACAAAAAACCCCAAAGCGATAGCGTTTGCCAGCAGTGACATCAGCGTTAAACTAGTCAGATTTGGGTATGCAGCCAATACTACAAAATTACAGCAATCGTGGTTATAGCATTGGTGTCGTCATTGAACTATCCATTGTCAGATATCCAGCAAAAAAACTACAAGAATAAAGTGATTTGTTTGCTAACATTGATATAGTATCAAGAAACTATAGTCACAATGAGATCTGCACCCAGAACCACATAAACAGGCGATCATGTTGCTCAACTAGTCACGATAGGAATTTCATTTGCATTGAACAATCTTGTACTTCTGAATTTTGTCTGTTTAAAATATTGAAACTTAAATGTTTATAATCTTGCTTTTTTACCTTTAGCTTTCCTTGAGATGGAAAAAGACATATGCACATCTGATCAGTCATTCAACATTCTTGTGATACTTTCATACATAATTTTTTTAAATGGGAATTTCCCTGGACCGCTACAGACAAGGACTTGGAAAACATAATTGCTACCGCTCGTCATGTTAATTGCTTTACCTCTTAGTAAACCGAACTGCAATACCTCAAGGGTCCAGGATCCCTAAACAGGCTTCTGCAATTCGAAAATTGTGTTTTCTCCTGATATGACGATTCGTAATCAACTCCATATGATGATGAAACAAAAAGTGAAAATAAAATATGTATTTATGCCGACAATCAAGTTTTTAAAACGATCTCTCATACAAGAGCGTTAACCACTTAAGGATGTCCGCTGGTGATTTTTGGCTTTGGTGACCATTTTGCCGGTTTCTCCTTTTGGGTTATCTCCCTTTCCTAGGTTAAGAGCCTGGATTTCATTTAAAAGCCTTCTAGCTGGGAATTTTGTATTAAAAGCAACATCCATCCAATTTGTTCAAGTGTGATAGACATCTGCAAACAGTTAGAATATAAGAACAAGATGAATACTAATTACAGGAATTTTTCATGAATATGCATCAAAACTAGAGCTAGTTTTCTGGGTTATCAAATGGAGCATGAATCAGTTCTGGGTTATCAAATGGAGCATGAATCAGTCGACTTAATGTTGCCTACAGCTGAAAAATGCACACCAACCTATATTTTTTCTTTGTTCTGTCTCATACTACACAATTATGAATCCAACAACACACATTATCCAAAAATTTAATTAATTTGGTTTACCAGCAGCGGACATCCTTAACCCTACCTGGCTTGGGGGAGGGGGGGGGGGAAATGCACCCCCCTCTACCAAACTTTCTGCGCTATCTCCGGAACAACAAAAAATGGAGTGCTGAAACTCCTTGACTTTATAGCTCATCATATTGGGGTTATTTTGAGCCCATTTGCATAACCCCCCGCACAGAGGATCATGGGTAAATTCAAGATGGCGGCCAAGTGGGGTAGCAGAAAAGTGATGTTTTTGTCATATTTCTTCAAAATTTCTGCTTTTCCGCGATGAAAAGTGGGCAAAAACTACTTTATTTCACATCACATTAATATTTACTAATTTATCGTGCAATTTTTGCGGAGAAATTGCATAAATAAAAAATTCGGAAAATTCGGCCAAAAATATCGACCAAAAATGCCGTTTTTGAAAATGACGTCACTGTGACGTCATCAAAGCGGCCATCTTGGATTTTTTACATTTTCTGGTAGAGCTTGACCCAAGGGTAATAGTGTAGTAAGTTTCAGCCCCCTAGCTCAAGGGGTAAGACAAATAATTAGGGGGGGGGGGGCCAGGCCAGGACAGGCCCCCAAAAGCACAGGTCAGATAGGGTTAACTTGTTCATAATCAGTCGACCAGTATTGGAGATGAGCCACCCGTGTTTATCTAACACACCGTGGTCAAGTAATGAACTTTTTCTAATTTTTTAAATAATTAATCTGGAAAATCCATAGATTTATATTAGGTTATAAATCATTTAACTTAGTTGAAGAAACTACCTATCATAAATTAGGGATAAGTGGATCTCATTCATTCGCTCCGAGTCGTTTTCTTTGTTAAATTATTAACCACGATTTTTTATCCCATCGGCATATTTGACAGATGGGATTATGCTATCACGATATCCTTCCGACTGTTCAACTGATTCACAGTTTGAATGCAATATTGTAGCAATCTGAAAGTTCAGTTTTTTCATGAATAAGTTTAGAGATTATCAGCGAGAAAATTTGAAGACAAAATTTAACAAACAACTCTATTTAAATTCAAATAACTGAGATGTGAATATCGGAATATCACAATTATCACACGATTTAATTGTCTGAGGAAATTGCTTTCACAAAATGTATAACTCGTTTTATTTTATTTATAGGAATTAAATCGAACAAAAAATGATAACGTAGCAAAAATATTATCGTTAGGGATCCTGCAACCTTTATTTTGATATATTTATCGCCTGTTGGGATTCATAAATAAGGACGCGGAATTATTTCCGTATGCATCTATGGTTAAAACAGTCTCATTGGACGGGGCATTATACGTGCTAAATGGACGTGTTTTACAAAAGCATAGTCCACTAATACAAGTTTAGTGTGAACAAAAACAAGATAAAATATACAACTAAATTATATCGTCAACAGTCTCGCTCATTCTCGTGCACTGTGGCCAGAGGAATCATCGAGATTTTGGTCAGTTTGGAAATATTGGTTGAAATTTTGAGGGTAAATGGACATTTTTTTGCATAAAGAGGCCAGATCGGGAGACGGTAAAGTAAGATATATGCGTTTTAATCATTTCTCAATCTGTTAAAAGGGAAGTTTATTCGATTTTCGAAGACAAGGGGATATAAAACCAGAGACTCGTGAACGTGGTGAGGTGACGGTTCCGACTTGATTGTCCTCCCTTCCCCATTTATTCCCTACGTCGACCCCTCCCCCCTGTAATCAACCTAATTAAACAATTAACAGTGGTAACGAGCCCCTGTGGTCACACTCACAAGAAAGGTCCGCTATATCGTTCAACACGTTTAATAATTCTGGCGACGAAGGACGTAAGAGACTATAGTTTATCTTTAAAATTATTGATTTAAATTACTGGTATTCATTAATTTAGAGATACCTAACCATTACCAGTAAAACACATGGATTCACTATGATGGAGGCATCATCTAAGTAAACTCAAGCGTAATGACCAGAAGAACTTCCATCTGCTCGTTCAACCCGGGCTTTTATATCATGTATATTGTATATATTATATACGGGTTCCGACTTTCAATGTTGCCATGGATTTCGAGAGATAAACATATGTTCAACTCCATGTGGAAAAAGTCTGCCAGCTTTAGAATGTTTTTCGATTTTTCGTAATTAGGAAATAACGGCACTGGTCATGTGTTGTGATCTCAAAATCCAAAACAGGCTTTTTACATAGGATATTTGATCGAAACTGGTCCATCACCAGGGGTCCAGTCAATTTGGCATGATAATGGAACATTATGCACTTATTAACTTGTGACGGAGTCAATATCATGAAACCTGGACCGGAGGTCAGACTTGGCAAAGCAGACCTGACCGAGGCCGCAGGCCGAGGTCAGGTCGCTTTGGCCAAGTCTGGCCAAGGGTCCAGGTTTCATGATATTGACTCCGTCACAAGTTTATAAGTGTTTTATTATACCGAATTTGTTAAATGCAGTGAATTATCGCTATGACGCCAGACTAGCGCATGGTACTATTATTACTCCTTTTCAAAAACGCTGTTTGGCGAATACTTTCTGTCATGCAGCTGTGTTTTATCGGAAATAAGACACACAGATACAATTTTATGAATAGTTCATGGATAAATCTTCAATCTGACTAGAATAATACTGAGAATTTAAAGTTTCAGAAGCGTTTCACAAACCCTGAGTGTTTTGATACAATGTAGCCACTGGCTTCACACACTTCATTCATAAATCCTAATTAGGTCATGGTGAACTCATTTGATTGGGTGACATCGACAGCGTAAATTTACTCCAGTTTTGAGATGAGAATGAAATGGATTACTCGGGCAGTGCAGATAGAAATTGCATATAACAAATTATTCTACCCCTTGAATATTCAGGAGACCGAAACGTATGCTTACCATCGACGAACGAGAGTATTTATCTCCATCCTTCTTTCTCAACTCAGCAAAGTGTTTGAAGAGGAATTCACCAATTAGTTGTTCTTTCGTCGATAACGAAAGAATACCGAAATTAATATCTTTTGCTTGACAGTAGACCCGTAATATTGAGACGCCTGTATAACAGTTTTTGCGTTCTTACTGTCCCTATTTTGTAACAGTTCTTGTAGATTTTCATCGTACAATCTACGAAGCGACCACCGTCAGCCTAGCCAAGTTGACATGGCTTCGTTCGTTCCTACACTTAGCCATGAGTCCTCTTCATACCATTACATGTACCCTCCGGGGTCACACGGCTCCATGGGTCATTCGGCTCCATCCGGCAATAAAACAACCCATCCCCACTCTCTGTCTATTGGTTTTATCGAGTTGGGCAAAGAGTTTGATTGCCGTGAAGAGCTCATTAGTCTGCATTCAGTCTTCAAACATCAACGACTGGTTGAATTTCTCCTCCATTAAATTCGTACATGTCACGTGATTAGAAGCGTGTCGTGCAGATCACGTGACCTGTACGAAGATCATGGCGGTGAAGTCAACCGATCGTTGATGTTTGAAGACTGATTGCAGCCGGATGAGCTCTCCACGGCAATCAAACTCTTTGCCCAACTCGATAAAACCAATAGACAGAGTGAGGATGGGTTGTTTTATTGCCGGATAGAGCCGAACGACCCATGGAGCCGTGTGATCCCGGAGTGTACATGTAATGGTATGAAGAGGACTCATGGCTACCGTCAGCCATGTTGCAGACAGACGGTACTTGTAAACAGTGACCACGTGATCACAATATTGACTCCGGACCTCACGCGCTCCGCCTGACATATAAACAGCTGGGTCAGTGATTGAAAAATATTGACTCGTGGCTGGGTAAAGTTTGACCAATGAAATATCAGAAAACCCTCATGAATATTCAAGAGGTATAATAAACTTGTTTGTCCAATATGGAGATACTAGTATGGCAATTTCAAGCGTCTGGTCCGTCATCCATAATTCAGACGTCGTCCATTAAAGAATATCCGCATCCATAATTCAAAGACCTATTCCACATTCCGTATAACAGCATTAGCACCAAATTCAAAAGACAATCATAGTATATAATAAGCTAGTTTTCTGCAAGAGAGAAGCGGTCAACAGTTTTCAATGATGCCGACAAGACATCATGATGTTTCAAAAATATCTAATTCGTATCGCTGATCAGTATTCTTAGTCCATATGATATTCGTTGTGAAGTCGTCATCTGGAGAATAATGTATCTCAGTCACGCTTTGATTGTCCGCTAATTGAGATTCTGTGAAAGAGATAATTGTGAATCTTACTATGTCTTGTCATGTAGGCTCAACAAACCAAGTCTTCATATCGACACGCATAGGACACCGACGAACATAACACATAACATCATGTCCTCCCTTACCTTTCAGTTTGATCTGAGCTGCGACTTCAAGGGCTTTATCGTAATTTCCATCTATCCACGCTCTACAAGCAATCGGTTTCCCAGTCTGGTCCTTCGTCAACCGGTACTTGCCATCTGTGCTGTTGAGGTCAGTGTCGAACCTTCTCACAGACTCGTAGATGCTCCCATACACCCTCAAGTTATCCTGCCGTCCAAACATGGGTGTAACATTTTCTCCGTCTACAGTGATGTTAACAAGGGCTGCAGGGTTGCTCCCCCTTACCTTACATATAATAGGCATGTCCGGGTCAAAAGTTTCTACGTCTACCACATGGAGTCCCGGCCCAGCGTTGAACGTCTGTGAACCAACTGTTAGTGCCAAACTGGAGATTGGTTCTGGATAAAGTAAATTACACAGTAAATATATAAAAGGAAAACCTAGCTTAACGTCACAGGGGAACAGGTGATCTTCAATCAAAAGCTCAATGCCAGTCCTCAAATTTGAATGATTTAGGGCTGAAATACTAATAGTCCGGGATGTTAGGGCATAAAAGGGACTGTTTGGTTCAGATTCTTCCAAAAGCACCAAATTTGGCCCATATGTCGCCCATACAATACCTTTTCGATTTTTGACGGGCGCCAAGGTAGTCGCCCCCTGGGGCCGCCATGTTGGCGAAATTCATTATGGCCGCCACCCGGGTTAGAGGTCAATCGTATTTAAAACAACAAAATGGCTAGAATCATGAATAATACAACTTTTTAGTGGTTATCGGTGTCGGGGAATCTGATTCTGATCTTATTTCAACGATTTGAGGTCAAGGTCACCCTAAAGGTCATTTTGGGGTCAAATTCGTCATTTTTAGTGGTTTTTAGTCGAGATATACAAACTAACTCATTTTATCGATTTTTGGGGTTGAGTAACCCGAATCTGGCCATATTTTGACAATTTGAGGCAATATTGCATGTGAGGTTCACGACAGAGGTCACCCGAAACAGAGATCAACCGGAGGTCAATTATAGGAAACACCAAAAGGGCTAGAATCACAAATAATACCATAGGGCTTTGTGGCATCGGAGAATTAGATTCTGACCTTATTTTGACGATTTGAGGTCATGGTCACCTCATTTGAGAATTAGAGGTCAAAGATCAACAGTTGCTACTAAAAACAATCGAAACAAGATTATTCAGGAACAGATGTTACTAAAATACTTCGGAGATGACATCCTGACAAAGTGCTATAACTATGCCGCTACGTGCATTTAAATTTTCAAAATACAAAACAAAGACCGCTTAACCCTACCTGGCCTGGGGGGGGCCATTATGGCCCCCCCTACCAAACTTTCTGCACTATCTTCGGAACGGCAAAAAATGGAGAGCTGAAACTCCGTGACTTTATCGTTTGTCTTATTGGGGTCATTTTAAGCCTATTTTCATAACCCCCCGAGCAGAGGATCATGGGTAAATTCAAGATGGCGGCCACGTGGTGTACCAGAAAAGGGATGTTTTTGTCATATTTCTTCAAAATTTCTGCTTTTCCGCAATGAAAAGTGGGCAAAAACTATTTTATTTCATATCACATTAATATTTGCTAACTTTTCATGCAGTTTTTGTGGAGAAATTGCAAAAATAAAAAATTCGAAAAATCTGACCGAAAAATCGACCAAAAAATGCCGTTTTTCAAAATGGCGTCACTGTGACGTCATCAAAGCGGCCATCTTGGATTTTTTTACATTTTCTGGTAGAGCTTGACCCAAGGGTATAGTGTAATAAGTTTCAGCCCCCTAGCTGAAGGGGTAAGAAAAATAATTAGGGGGGGCCATTTCGGCCCCCCCCCCAGGCCTGGACAGGTCCCAAAAAGCCCAGGCCAGATAGGGTTAAGCAACAGTATACCAATGATTACTTTTACTACCTATGCCTTCTGGCTTGCGCTCTATGATGCCAGCAATAAATAATACTTGTCATCATCGCCCTCGTTATTAACGCACCCGCCTTCGCATTTGCAGAGGGTCGTGTATCGGACATCGGCACAGTTGCATAAATTTGCACCTTCCCGTGCATGCCTTGGGTCAGCCGCAGTGCATGAGAATGGCATATGCCATAGAAGTGTCGCTGAGAGTTGTCCATAGCGGTTGCCATGTACTGGTGCAATCTTTGTGCCAGCTCCACTCCCTGAAGTCAGGGATTTCCTGCTGGAGTGAAGCGACTCCAGTAGAAACTCGCTTGCCGCAGCGCTCGCTTCACATGCTGCAAAAGCGCGGCTTGGGAGGTGGGATGTTTTCCAGCGATCTGGTTGCAGTAGTGCTTGGCCTCATTGACACCGGCTGCACCACATCCTTTGCTGTACATTAGTATGATGAAGCGTTCTATAAGCTCCATATGCACGGAATCGAGAGTGTCAGGATCATGCGTGGGAGCCACTAGTGTGTCGGTGGGGTCCGATATGCTTGTACAGGCTGCTCAGGCGGTCTTTTTGGCCACATCCAAGAAACTGTGAAGTCGTCTTGCACCCCGTTAAGCTGTGAAAGAGAGGTAGTGCCACGGACTTTGACGGACCAAGATCGGAACAGATGGTTTGGACTGGAATGCCACAATACTTTTTCCTGAACCTCTAAAATCTCGACGTATGAATGAATCAGCGGCTTCTTAAAAAATGTTCACAAAAAGGAGCAGTTCTCATTCATCAGCACACAGATCTCCAAGACTGACATGAGCGGAAAGCTCCTTCTGTGTACCCGTTTTGAGTCCGTGTTCTTCAACATGCGTTGTGACCTCACAATACATCAACCGTGCAACCATTCTGAGGCGGACACCAGGGTCCTCCTGCATCTAGCACATGCCACGGAGGAGGATCATACAACAGCCTATGTTCGCACGATGGACAGCGATGTCCGGTCTTTGGAGACCCTCGGTCTATCGGAATTCTTGGTGGACTTCGGTACTGGAAAAATATATTGTGACATTCCAGTCCATACCATTTGTTCCGATCTCGGTCCGTCAAATCCTTGGCACTACCCCTCTTCCACAGCCTTACTGGGTGCGACCCGACTTAACGGTTTCTTGAGAGCGCAAGCCAGAAGGTATAGGTGCTAATAATCATTAGTATATTGTTGCTAAAGCGGTCTTTGTATTGTATTTCGAACATTTAAATACACATAGCGGCGTAGCGGCATAGTTATAGCATTTTGTCAGCAGATGTCATCTCCGAAGTATTTTAATATAATTTGTTCCTGAAAAATCTTCGTTCGATTGTTCTTAGTGATAACTGTTGATCTTTGACCTTTGACCCCAAAAAAATGGGGTGACCTCAAATTTTCAAAATAAGATCAGAATCGGAGAATGCCACAAAACTCTATGGTATTATTTGTGGTTCTTTTGGTGTTATACCTACAATTGACATCTGGTTCGGATGACCTCTATCGCGACTCTCAAATGAAATATTGCCCGAGTCGCCAAAATAAGGCCAGATTCGGGTTACTCAACCCTGGAAACCAATAGAATGAGGCAGTTTATATATCTTGCCCCAAAACCACTGATAATGGAAAATTTGTCCCCAAAATGACCTTTAGGGTGACCTTAAAGGGTGACCTTGACCTCAAATCGTTGAAATAATATCACAATCAGATTCTCCGACCCCCAAAACCACTAGAAAGTGCTATTATTCATATTTCTAGCCCTTTTAGTTATTTAACTACGATTGACCTCTAACCCGGGTGGCGACCATATAGAATTTCGCCGAATATGGCGGCCCTAGGGGGCGCCCGACTTGGCGCCCGTCAAAAATCGAAATAGTATGGTATGGGCGACGTATGGGCCACATTTGGTGCTTTTGGAAGAATGTGAACCAAAAAATCCCTAACAGCCCTGACTATAAGGCTTCATGAAGAAAAAAATCATTATACAATGATATGAGTGAATACAAAAAATTACTAAGAATTTCAAAGAAATGCCCGAGATGAAAAACACTAAAAAATTTGAATGTGTCAGTTAATAATATGAAAATGTGGACTTGTTTTGAGGAAATATGCAGTTTTGTTGCCCCGATGATGTGCATATTGCCAGAACCGCAGGCACATCCGAGGCGCAACAAATCTGCATATTCCCTTGAAAACAAGGCAATAATTTTATTGTTATATTTATCAACTTAACTATGTGCTAATCTATTATCCCCCAAGCAAAATATTGTCGCATGTTTTATTTTGCAAGGGCGCACGCTGAGATTCCACTGATTTGGAGCTTCAATACTGTCGTGTAAATTTAGCAACGCATGTATAGTTGTTCGATGGCCGTTGTTAGTTACTCTAATAATTTTCCAACCTGTAACCATCTCGGTCATCTATACGCGGTAAGACTGATCCTGGGATCGTGTGTATCCATTTTCAGCCTACTTTCGGCAACTGCAAGAGGGAATTTCCAGAAATCAATACCACGTGACTTCGTCAGCCAATCAGCTAAAGTCTACCGACGTAACCCCACAACCACCTCGCTGGGGGTCTAATAACACCCCAGCCACCAGTCAGATTTTTGGACCGGATTCGGGGCCTTCGCGCACATCGCCGGAATCATATATAGTAAAATAGATGTTTACCGAATATTTCGATTACTTTTCAAGTCTGCATAATACCTCTGTTGACCTAGCGTTAAAAACAATTATCTGGAGATAATTTTCCCTGTTTATCTGGACAGAGCATATGAAAAGTAGTTCGCTCATGTGCAACACTAAATGAGTTGTTCGGCCGGATTCAAACTGAACCGTGCGTTGGTTGGTTTCCCCTATACGTCATAGCAACGTAGTAAAGGTCAACTTCCGCTATTGGTGGCAGGGATGGTAATGAAGCCTGCGAAATGGAGCATGCGCTGTGGGGAGGTTGGTAACCCCAACGTAACTCGCCATTTTCGAGTCATGTGATGAACTACTTGTTCAAAATTTCAGATCCACCACACCTCTTGGATGATACGAATGTTATACATACCTATATATTTTGTAAGCCTAGGCAATATCTGTTTCAGAAGTGGTATGAAAACCTGTAATTTATCAGATTTCTCGAGTCTGTTCTTCGCCGGAAGAAGGCCGAACAGAATCCGGTAAAGTACCGGATATCGCTCCGCGATAATGGAGACACACGATTCGCAAGCCATCTTATGGATGGCGAAGTGTACGCAAATGATAATTTTCTTGACTACGATTCTACTTACAATTAGAGGGGAAATGTTTATGTTGTATTCTGCAGCTAAAATCAGCTCGAAGAACTGATCCGTAATGTGTTGTTTGCAGCGGGAACGAGAGAACGAGGCGACCTCTGTTTTAACTATCTGATCTTGGGGGCTGAATATGCCGTTTCAGTGGGCAACACACCCACGTGATCGGGGAATATGTAGTTTTATCTCATTGCAATTTATAAAGGGACACACTCTAATAAATATAATAATAAATTATAGTTAATGGGCAAGGCTACCAAATATTACGGGTATGGTTCATAGTGCTCACAAATGAGCCAACTTCCCCTCTAATGCAGAAGCAAAGTAACTCCGAATAAACTTAATAAACGCATGGTGACAGTCTCAATATTTCGACAACATTTTATTTGTCATCTGTCGAAATATTGAGACTGTCACCATGCGTTTATTAAGTTTATTCGGAGTTACTTTGCTTCTGCATTATGCCAAGCTTATCAGTGGATCAACACGATTCCCCTCTAAGTTCTACAGGATTTGAGAGCTGATAGATGTGCTATAACAGTAAAGTGTATCGTCTAAAACATATTGCTTTATACCAGTAGAGCTTAGCAGAGTAATACTTTTCCAGCATTTGTCTCAAAAAGACTGTAAACTGGTGAGTCTACACACATAAAACTGTGCAGTTTACCTGTATTAGCTTGGTCTATAGCTATGGCGACTTCCTCGAATGGCGAGGAGAAACTATCAACCAATCTGTCCTGCCTGTTATCTAAAAAATTCTTGAAAAAATTCTTCATGCGCATAATTTTTTGCTGGAGCAGGGTAAACTCAGTTATACTCAGTCTGGCTTTAGGAAAGGTAACTCCACTGAAACTTATCTTCATAGACTAATTGAATATTGGTATAAGAATTATGCCGATAGTGTGATTGGTCTGACTGCTCTTATTTAAGAAAAGCATTTGACAAAGCAGATCACGATATGGTTCGCAACTACCTTTGGAACACAAAAAAGTGTCTCTCATAACTGTCTGCTTCTCCAATTGCTTAGAGATCGACGGGAGTTCATCAGGGATGAATATTAGATTCACTAGCTGGCCTTCATTATATTCATAAACGATGTTACTGTTCATTTTGAGTACAGTGAAGTCCATTTGTATGCAGACGAGGCAGTATTTTACGTTGCTCATTATGATGTATCGATTACAAAACAACTAATTCAAAACTACAAGCGTCCAGGTCGTCATTCAATATTCAGCCATCGTCAGGAAAGTTCATGGAACTTCCGTAACCCAAAAGAGTCAATCGAATAACAGTATTCAATGATGCTGGCAAGACATCATGATGTTCCAATACGAAGCTGCGCATCAAAAAACCCCTCGGCTCTGGGTACATTCATAATGTATTCAATTTGAACCAAGATGTCAGGAAAACCAAGCAGTGAAGTCACAAATATACAGATTATCAAAAATTTTGCAATTAGAAATGACTCCTAAGATTTCCGTCCAATCAGAGAAACCGGTATTCATTACATAAATTTGTTGATGCATCAATGATGTATACCAAATTTTACATCAAGCATTTGGACGGTATCAGAGATAGAGATCATTAATGATTTCGCATAAATTAAAGATGGCCGCCCATCCTTCCCGCCACTCAGAGGAACTGATGTGATAATTCATTGAAAGTCTCTTGATACATTGATGCTGTATACCAAGTTTCGTATAGAACACTGAAAAAGATTTTGCATAAATTAAAGATGGCCACCAAGGTTTCCACCCAATCAGAGAAACCAGAACTGTCATTTGTCGTGAGTCTCTTGATGCATCGATGATGTATACCAAATTTTACATCGAGCACTTGAACGGTATCAGAGAACGAGATCATTAATGATTTTGCATAAATTAAAGATGGCCGCCCATCCTTCCCCCCACTCGGAGGAACTGATGTGGTTATTCATTGCAAGTCAGTTGATACATCGATGCTGTATACCAAGTTTGGTATAGAACACTTAAATTGGATCAGAGATATATATCATTAAAAGTTTTTGCATAAATTAAAGATGGCCGCCAAGGTTTTCGGTCAATCAGGTCCCGATTCAAAGTATCTGGATGTATCGATGATGTATACCAACTTTCATATACAACAACTGAATGGTAACAGAGATATGTATTATTATCGATTTCGCATAAATTAAAGATGGCCTCCAGGATTTCCAGCTGATCAGAAAAGCCGGTTTGGTAATTCATTGAAAGTTGCTTGATGTATCGATGATGTATACCAACTTTCGTATTGAACAGTTGAATAGTTTCCGAGATATGGATCACTATCCATTTCGCATAAAATTAAAGATGGCCGCCAAGGTTTTCACCCAATCAGGTCCCAATTAAATAGGCTTCTGGTCCTTGACTAGGTAAATAAGCATACCAAATTTGGAATTCTTCAGTGGAACCGTTCTCCGGCTATCTCGCTCACGTACAGACGTACGGACGTACGGACGTACAGACGTACGGACAGGCGGACGTACAAGACGATGACAATACCCCATGGCCAAAATTGGCCGAGGGGTAAAAACAAATCCGTGGGGTTCCCGGGTGTGAAAAGGAAATAAGATGCAAACGTCGTGATATGACTGAAATATAGTTGAAAGCGACGGTAAATCATATTCACTCACTCATTCTTAATCCATATGATTTTCGTTGTGAAGTCGTTATGATGTATCTCAGTCACGCTTTGATTGTGACTGTCGATATGAACATCACGAGGATCTTCAAATACATGAGTTCATACGGCCCCAGGCTGTGGGTTAAGCGTAAGAAAACGAAATATCCAAGAAAAGATCCTGATAATATTAACAAGTTAAGGCTTGACATTGGCAAAATGTTGGTTAGTACGAGTCAAAGATAAACTAGGTTAACAGGCTGTCTATCACTGAAAGGTGAATTCATATGCGAGACTAAAGAATATTAAATATGTTCGGGTAACGAACGAAGAAAACTTGAATTTTTAGGAACACTTGAACACCATTGTTAAGAAATTCCACAGAATTATTGGAAAACTTAAACTATCACCTAGAGAGACAAAATTTATATTGTATAATACATTGATTCTCTCTTGTATTGATTATTGTTCAACAATATGCAGTTCAGCTCTAGCTGAAGAAAGGCAAATGATTCAAAACCGATCTATGTCAATTATACTGGAATATAAATATAATTAAACGCAACATATAATGGTGGTGAAAAAGCATGCCGGCGTACTGAAAAGAAGTCAGATGATCCCACAGACTACATATCTAAAAACACCACAAGAACAAACATTATCCTTGTGATGGTTTGTATCTCAGCCACGTTGCTATTGAGAATGTTCATATGAACATCTTGAAGGACATAACAACACCGGCATGAACGGTATTACATAGAAATATTAAAGAGCAATGATGTCATAGCTGTATCAAATCTGATGGAATAAGATGAACTATATTAGAAGAAGAAGAAAGTCATGACAAATTTCGCAGGTTTGTACTACTCACGGGGAAATACAACTTCGACAGTCTCTCTCGCCAGGTCAGTGTCAGTGTCCAGATCGCGAACCACACACTGGTAAAACCCATCGTCGGTTTTCTCCACACCTTGCAAAAATAACAGAAAATACATGAAAAATATATTTCATCGTTAAAGATGAACTACAAAGGTTTTTGAAAACAGCCCAAAACTGATTGCAGCCCAAAAAGTATTTGTTGTGTTTACTCCTGTGTACTTTTTAATATAAATTATAACTTATATTTATAGTAAAACATAGCTTTGTTTAAATTAAAGTTAGTCTACCGTCTAAGCAAACAACATGTGGCAAATTTAACAGCTTTCCTAACTTATTTAATTATTACAAGTATCGGCTGAAACAGAATTGATGTGTGAATAGACTAAGCTGAAAGATGAATCAAATGACAGCTAGTGCAATGACCGATTATGAACGGCTGATAAAATATAAGTACTGGATGGATGGATCGACTATTCCAATAATATATATTGAAAGTTTAGAGTAAGTCATTTCCTTATATTCTCTGAGTTTTTATAATGAAAATTAATCACAGGCAATGGACTACCTCAGATGAAGGCTCGATGAAACGTCACAGCTTATCACGTGGCAGAAATAATTCAACATCACGCCAGCGCGTTTTCAAAGCCACTAAATCGGTTAAAAATGAGAAAATATTTGAACAAAATGAAGAAAATCATTTTTCGGGCACTAGTGGAACTTTTTCCTGATGTAGCCTTTCCTTCAACTCATAAGGTCTCTGAAGTAAATTCTTTAAGATTAAATAATATTCTCATGTGTCTAGTTGTGGGAAATTGAGAACCTATAATACTCCTTAATAGTTTCTAATTGAAATCTGAGATTTTTTATTAAATACCAGAAAATTGTATCTTTTATCTTAAATTTCGGTCAAAATAATTCCAAAAAACGTCTGGCAAATGGTGGCTGTCAGGATCAATGTGCCTAATGACAAAGCTTCGCCAGTGGACAAAATGGCGCGCCTCTTGTCGTGAACCCGACGCAGATGTAACAATCACATGGGATGTTGTCACACGATATAATGTCATGGTTGCGTAAAATAAGTGAACTGTTTGGTCAATAAGCACGGGATGTTGCTTTGCTGACCGATGAATTCCCTTGGGTACCAGGGGTATCTACATTGTACCAGGGGTATCTACATTGTACCAGGGGTATCTACATTGTACCAGGGGGATCTACATTGTGCCAGGGGTATCTACATTGTACCAGGGGTATCTACATTGTACCAGGGGTATCTACATTGTACCAGGGGTATCTACATTGTACGATGGAGATACTACTTCGCTGTTTGCTACATTACGGGTGAAAATTGTAGGGACAAAGTCGAATTCACTTCTGTCTCGTCGCACATTTGTCAAGACTTGTTCCAGAGTCAATGAGTCAATGATCTGACCAGTATTGGGCGTAATATACCAGGGATTGTTGGTCTTTCCCAATGGTTGGTCTTTTCCCAAGGGTTGGTCTTTTCCCAAGGGTTGCTCTCGTAAACAAAACGCATGTTAAGCTATGGATCTCAGTAGGGATATATAGACCTATGAGTTTATGACTTAAATGTCGCCATGTAACACTGACAAACATGGTTGCCAATGAGGCGCCTTTGGAATTCGATATATTCCAATGGGGTATTGCTTCTTAGAACAAGTGGAATAACTCTTTTTCATACATTTAATGGTGTTAATGTTCTTGTTTACATATCAGTTATAGAAGATTGATATTCCATTATCATGATGATA
>JAVTVY010015846.1:0-68525 GCA_036873755.1 Hanleya hanleyi
GGCTATAATATAACTTTGATATATATATATATATGGGCCAAATAGTGATGACCCAACATTTGATGATTTTGAAAACCCTTAGTCCGGCAACCAACGAGGGTTTTTTTAGTCAAACCTTGCGCTAGAGTTCTCACAATAGGTTGTAATGGTTTTGACATCTATGGACAATGCAGATAGCGAAACCGAAGGGTGCCCACCATATTGTTTCAGTAAAATGTCTTCGACTATGGAAGCGGATTTGTTTTATGGAACCCGAATGGATTACTAAATATCAAATATGACTCCTGTATGCGATGTTTTAATATGACTTAACCTGAACGGAAATAATGATAGCTTTTCGTTTAAATTCATTTTGTCCACATTTGCATAAATTTCCACCTGAGGCACTGGATAGTAGTAGGTAGCAACCCGATTCGGTAACATTTCACCCGGATGTTATGACGTCACTTCCGGTTTATGGTGGAGGTTATGAGGAGGTGTGCGCAGGAGTGTTCTGCGCAGGTATGACGTCACTTCCACTTTGGGTGAATGGGGCGTGACTTGTGTGGATGATAGGAGATGTACTGACCTGTCTGTGGGGGATGTCGTTCATCTCCGTGTCTTTTCGGTGAGAGGGGCATGTACTGGGGTTTTTCCCCACAATGTCGTTCACTTCCGTATTTCTTCAGTCAGGTCCGTAGGAGCTTGTACTGGTGAACATGATAGGACATGTACTGAAGTGTGACGTCATGTATGGCGTCATTTCCGGTCTGGGTGAATCGAGCGTGTGTATTCCTTCGCGGTGATGCGGTCTGGTGGTGATGCGGTCGCGGGAGAAAGCTTCTGCGGAGAAAAAGTAGTCCCCAGACTTCAAATACGCTGCATTGTCCGATTGGGTCGAGTGAGGTATCAAAGTGAAGCATTCGTGAAGGGGTATTCAGTCATGGGTGAGTAAATGTAAAATTAGGATTTTTTCCCGAAACAATAAAAAGCGGAACACGGACTTTACCCCTAAAATAGGGGAAAACCCCTATCAACCCTAGTCAAAAGGGCTAATATCGGTCCCCGGGCTTATTGGGACCTGCCTATCAAGTCAATGGGGTGGGTGCGTGTAAAATTAGGATTTTTTCCCGAAACTATAAAAAGCGGAATACGGACTTTTACCCTTAAAATAGGGGAAAACCCCTATCAACCCTAGCCAAAAGGGCTAATATCGGTCCCCGGGCTTACTGGGACCTGCCTATCAAGTCAATGGGGTGGGTGCATGTAAAATTAGGATTTTCCCCCGAAACTATAAAAAGCGGAACACGGCCTTTACCCCTACAATAGGGGTCTGTATTATACAATATAAGGGAAAATGCCTGTATGGGGTATGGGGATGGTCAATTTTTTTCGTGGGCTTTACTATGGCTTGTGGGGTCGCGTTTTTCTCGTCTCGCCAAGAAAATGACAATGGGAAGGGTCCCGGGGCGAATCGGTGAAATTTTTAGGAAAAGTCACCGAGGTCTGTATATAGGCACATAGGCTGGCCATGGGGGGTATAGATCCAACCTGGGAAATTCACACACGTTCATTGTGATATGGGTTGCTTGGATTTGTTTTTCACGTCTCGTCATTTAGAACACGATGGGAAGGGTCCCGGGGCGAAACGGTGAAATTTTTGGAAAAAGTCACCGAGGCCTGGGTAGGCCCATAGGCCTATACTGCATGGCTATGGGTGTATAGGTCCATACGGGGTGGACGTTTTGGGATCTAGTGAGATATCAATGTGAAGCCTATGTGAGGGGGCAAGCGATGGAATGGATGTGGGGTAGGAATATCGTCATTCTGCGCATGCGCAATAGACAAAGTGTATGAAAATAGATGTTTTGGGATCTAGGGGAGCCACTAGTGGGCCGATTGGATCGAGTGAGGTATCAATGTGAAGCCTATATGAGGGGGCATCTGATGGGATGAGTGCGGGGTTGAAATATCGTCACTCTGCGCATGCGCAGTGGACAAAGGGTATGGAAATAGACGTTTTGGGGTCTAGGTGGGCCACTAGTGGGCCGATGGGATCGAGGGAGGTATCCATGTGAAGCCTATGTGAGGGGGCTAGACTAGGGTGTCGTTTTCATTCTGCTGCGCAGGTCACGTGGGTTGTGACGTCACTTCCGGGTTTCACCTCCAAACCCAGAAGAGTTCCAATGTTCTCTTAGACGTCCGGATGTTCAACCTCCGGGGTTTTTCCCGGCCCGGCCCGGCCCGCCCCGGCCGCATCGCGCGCGGGTTATCCGGAAATGCGTGGGTGAATCCGCGGCGCGCGCGCTTGAAGACCCTCATACATACCCCAATGCAGGCGCAGACGTGATGTGCCCGGATGATAGACACGGACGTCGCCGAGAAAAACACATACAACACGTCACATACAGTCGCCCCCCCCTCAAGACCCTCATATATACCCGAAAAGATACGGACGTTACCGAAAAGACACGGACGTTACCGAAAAGACACGGACTTTACCGAAAAGACACGGACGTACCCGAAAAGACACGAAGGTGAACGACATTGTGGAAAACCCCCACAGACAGGTTAGTACATGCATTCCTATGATGTTCACAGGTTACGCCCATTCGCGAAGGGCCGTCACAGGGCGTAGTAGAAAAAAGCGCATTTCTAACCTTATTGACCTTGACTCACACGGTGTATAAAACCCTACCCAACAGGTACACTATAAAGCCACCTCTCTAACCGTTCGCTTTTCATTCCCCACCATGACAGCGAGCGGAACAGAGCTTGCGTTATTCCAACTGATGTCCGACGTCTACCTCATCGTCAATGACGATCACCTGGATCTGGTCCAAGACGCACCGCAGAAGGTGAAGATTTTGTTATCGCTATCAGGCTGCACTCTATTGACACGATTGTTACAGGGAAAAGACCCCGAAAGGGATTTCATGCACGTGCAAGTCGGCGTACACATACGCACTGCTGGAGAGGATTCCCTTTTTCTCCGGTTGGAACAAAGTGGAGGTACCTATATCACACTCTGTCCACCCTTATGGATGGCACTGAAAGATGTACTCCCCGAGGTGGATGACTTACTACACCCCGAGGTGAAAGAAGGGACTGTGGCTACCCGGAGGCTTACACCTTGCTGCACCCTATTGTTGTACCCCAAACGAGTGGACCTCATCGATAGCGGACGTAGGTGTTGGTGTACGCCTGAACCCAAAGCGCACGTCTCTTTGTCACCGGAAGGATGGACTACCTTGAAACGGGTGTTGTTGGGTTACCTGCACGGTGATAGCATTCACCTGTGTGACGACGTCTACATTTTCTGCGGTCCCTTTTTCGCTCGACTCCCCTGTCTGAACGACGGTGGTTTTACCCTGGACCCCGATCTATGGACGGCTTTGGAACAAGTAGTCCCCATTGTCGATAAGGTACTATCTCTATAGGAGCCACATAACCAATCAGAATAGTACGTATCACGGACTACACCCGTAGAGCTACATCTAGGCGCGCATGTGTGACATGGTCTATAAAACACGTCCCTCTGGATCCCACACCTTCATTTCTACGGTTGCAGAGCCATGACGGAGATCCAGCCCTATGCGACTCGCATTTTACAGCATGCCACCGTGGTTAATTCACTCACGGGTTACCGAGCAGTGGCCCGGTCCATGTTTGCAGATGGCGACGACAACGAGGGGCGACGCCAGATCCTGAACGAGTTCACAGAAGCGGTCCTCGACAGAGTGCACTCGATGGAGAGGTGTGCCATCACTCACCACTACTGGACTATGACAGCCATCCTTGATGCTCGGGCTATGGACCACGAGCGCTCACGCCGGAACCAGCGACGGCTGGTTGGCCTCACAATACTCTGTGTCCTATTGACCCTGGCGCTGTGGCATTGATAGTGGGACCTCACCATAAATACGAGGGTTAGACAGAGTGTGTGTCATTCACCGTTCGTCATTGGATCAAGCATGTCACCAGTCCTACGAGCCATCCTTCCCCTTACACTCCGGGTGGGGTTACACGTCTATGAAGATAAAGTCACCCTCGTGGAAGACCGTGGAGATGTTTACTGGTCGCGCGCTGAGACCGTATCGAATACGGTTACGCTACACCGTGATGGCTGGACCAAATTTAAGCGGGTGTTGAGCGGCGAGCTCGATGGACACCTCATCCACATAAACAATGCCATCTACGTGCACCGTGGACCCTTCTTCCCACGCCTGGGTCGCTACCAAGACCCTACGCGAGGCTTCACCCTAGACCCCGATCTGTGGACAGCCTTCGAGAAAGTGGTGCCTATCGTGGACCAGCTGTTTACACCGGACGAGCGGTCATCAGACGAGTTGGAGTGTGTTCGTGCCCTGAGAGAAGCAGCGGCAGAACCCAATGAACAAATGTCTAGCCATGAGCCAGACGACGATGCCATTGATTACCCGGCTAGACTCAGTCAGCCCAGTGACATGACCACCCGATCCTTTGATCTCACGGGGTTCTCCCTATAAATACGAGAGACAGTCAAATCTGGTACCATTCACGTACTGACCATGACAAAGCATATAATACTGGCGTATCTCAGCTTGACCCCCGAGGTTTTCCTGCACGTTTATGCGGATACGGTCGATATCATGGAGGAGGTGGGAGACATCTGTGATGCAGACCCTACACAATCGTGCCCGGCCCACATTCGCCTGTCCCAGGAGGGCTGGACCAAATTCAAACGGGTGTTGTCTGGTGAACTGGACGGCGACCTCATCCACTAGATGGGGGTGCAGTGCATTTTACCCTTCACCCTGATCTATGGTCTGCATTGGAAGATGCCGTGGTAGATGTGGATCAAGTGCTTATCAAGCGGTCATCAGACGAGTTGGACTGGTCATTTACCATGGACACTGTGGAAGCCAACGAAGAAACTCCGGCCCAAGATATCCACGTTTATGCGGATAAGGTCGATATCATGGAGGAGGTGGGAGACATCTGTGATGCGGACCCTACACAACCGTGCCCGGCCCACATTCGCCTGTCTCGGGAGGGCTGGGCCAAATTCAAATGGGTGTTGTCTGGTGAACTTGGACGGCGACCTCATCCACTTGTGTCACGATGTGTACATCCGACGCGGCCCTTTCTTTGCTCAATTGGCTCGGCTAGATGGGGGTGAAGTGCATTTTACCCTTCACCCTGATCTATGGTCTGCATTGGAAGATACCGTGGTAGATGTGGATCAAGTGTTTATCAAGCGGTCATCAGACGAGTTGGACTGGTCATTTACCATGGACACTGTGGAAGCCAACGAAGAAACTCCGGCCCAAGATATACCCGTTATAAATAAACGATAGAGCCAGGGTCCATCATCATTTGTCACCATGAAGCGCTGGGAGAAGGTGTTAGATAACTTATACTACAGTCCCGACAGTCCGGCGGCCTATAGTGCATTGTCGGCTCTCTATCGAGCGGCCAAACCCCAGGGGATACAACGTGCCCAAGTCCGAGATTGGTTAAGAAAACAAGACACCTATACCTTACATCGAGCTGTCCATCGCCATTTTCTACGGAACAGGGTCATCGTGGGAGGAATAGATGCCCAGTGGCAAGCGGATTTGGTCGATATGAGCGCCTTGGCCAAACACAACGATAGGAATCGGTATATCTTGACGTGCATCGATATCCTGTCGAAGTATGCGCGGGTGGTACCCATCCGGACGAAAACGGGGGCGAATCTCATAGCGGCGTTCAAAGACATCTTCAAGACCGGGCGCAAACCTTTGTATTTGCAAACCGACGAAGGCACGGAATTCCTCAACAGACCGTTCCATCAGTTTCTGAAAAGCCCAGGTGTTTTTCTTCCATGGTGGAAAGGTTCAACAGGACATTCAAAGGCCGTATGTATAAATATTTCACCTATAGGAATACACGGCGGTACATCGATGTTCTCCCGAAACTTGTGAGTGGTTACAATCGAGCCTATCATCGGAGTATAGAGAGAGCCCCCATTACCGTGACCCAACGCAATGAAGCCCAAGTCCGCCGTGTCTTGTACCCCAGGCAATCGCAACGAACGCCGAAGGCGGTGTACAAGGTCGGGGATCCAGTACGGATCAGTAAAGTCAAAGGTCAATTTGAGAAAAGTTACTTGCCCAACTGGAGCGATGAGCATATCCTGATTAAACGGCGCCTACCCCAACAGCAGCGAGTCTGGAAGATCTTCAAGGGGAACCGTTGCTAGGGACGTTTTACGAGATGGAATTACAGCCTGTCGTAAAAACAAAGCAAGACTACTACACGGTGGAGCAGATTTTGAAAACGGAACGTCGACGTGGCAAACTGTTTCATTTCGTCAAATGGCAAGGCTGGCCCAGATCCTTCAATTCCTGGGTCAGTGCCAACCAGGTGAAACGACTATAAAGCCAGACACCACTACCGTCATCCTTCATTCCACGTTCGACCACGGTGCTATGGACAAACAGCAGCTGCCTCTGAACACAGCGTCTCCCAAAACGCGCAAAGCGCAAGTGGGTTTTCTGGTGATAGTGCTAAACCTGCTGAGTGTGTTGTACGGAGGTGTGTTTTACGACGTAGCCTATGTCAGCACGCTACTTAACCAACTGAGAACACCAGCCATCAGTGAAACCAGTCTACAGATAGCACCAGTCAACCCCGTATCGAGCCCAGTCACCACCACACCCCGTGTACAAGCCACGTCGAGCTCCACACCAAGCTCCACATCTACACCAAGTACACCAAGTACACCAAGTACGTCTGAAGACCCTCCGGATTTCATCCCTCGCAGTGAACAGACAACGACGACCGACGTTTTACTCACCACCATCATCACTCGCAGTGAACAGACAACGACGACCGACGTTGTACCCACCACCACCACTCCAGTTCACTCGTACGAAATTTACAAGAGCGGGCTACCACGACAGCGGATACACCTCGAACCATGGACCCTCGGTGGCAGCATCCCTTCACTTGCGTCATCGCAGGACCGACGGGCTCCGGCAAAACGCTCTTCTTCCGGAAGCTCCTTCAACACGCCGACAGCATGATCACCCCACCCATTGCCCGAGTCGTGTGGTGTTACGGAGAATGGCAGGAAGCGTATGCAGCAATGCCCCACATCACGTTCGTGGAAGGCCTACCCAACCTGGAACCCGACACCTTGGTTGGTCTGGATGATCTCATGGTGGAGACGGATGCGCGGGTCACCCAACTCTTTACCAATGGCAGCCACCATCGACGGCTCCGCATCATCTACATTGTGCAGAATCTGTTCAGTAAAAACAAAGAACATCGGAACATCAGCTTAAATGCCCACTACCTGGTGGTCTTCAAAACCCCAAGAGATACCACTCAACTGCTGCACCTGGCGAGACAGATGTATCCCGGCCGCACACCGTTTGCGTTGGAAGCCTTCAAAGATGCGACAACCCCTCAGCACGGGTATATGCTCTTCGACCTCAAGCAAGCCACCCCCGACCACCTTCGACTACGGACCGGCATCTTTCCCGGAGAGGCCCACCACGTGTACATGGAAAAATAATGTAAACACACCCACAGTGGCTCCCCCAGCTGGAGTGTGTGTTTGATGATGGGGATAATAAAAAGAATGAATACCACAGCATGGTTGACTTTGTCTCTGTTCTCTGAGGTGGATAAAAAGGGCAGAGTTTTGGGTTCTGGCATTAGTTGTACATGATGTCTGCGCGAGTACGGAAGCACGCCCCGACGCTCCGTGTATTGAAGACGGCCCCACCCGAGTTGGTCCGAACCATTGTACGCGGTGCGGACCCTGACCTTGTACGCTGTCTGCGCGAGATCGGGTACAACCTGTTAAAAGGCGACGTACCACTGACTCCGGCTCAGAAGACCAAGTTGGCCAAGCATAAGACAGGTCTCCGAACCCTAGTCCAGAAGCGGGTCCCTCAAACACAAAAGAAAAAGGTGTTACAGAAAGGCGTCTTTCTCGGGGCCATCTTAGCACTGTTGGCCGCTTCCGTGTTGGGTCCAGTATTGGGTGGACTCTTCGGCCGACAATGAACCACACGAAAAAAATGGTCTTCGTCGAACCACGATTCCTTCATAACCTTCAATCGACCTACCCTGTCCCACCTACGGTGAAGACCATAAACACCCTCGATGGAGAGATGCAACAGATCTTACAGAGACCGGGGTTAAGCGAGAGTGAGAAAGTACAACGGTACAATGAGACGCTTCAACGGTACATGACGTTCATGGACCAATACAAAACCCTCTCTAACCCACCACCACCACCACCACGTGACACACCGCCGACCTCAGCACCGCTCCAACAGCCGCCATTACCAGGGGTACCACCCACAGCCCCACAGTGGGTGGAAGACGAAGTCCTGAAGAGTGTACCTGCATCGTTCGAGAAACAAGCTGGCCTGGTATTACAACGGATGAAACAGAATCCTAACATGACTTGGAATGATAAAGGCGAACTGCTGGTACAGAATCAGGTGGTCCCCGGAACCCACATGACTGATTTAGTGAATGACCTGATGCGTAAACGCAGGTCGCACACGGATCCTCGAGGATGGGAGGTCTTCGCTCAAGGCTTGAAAGACATGCATGTACCACAGGAATTGATGCGGAACCCCAACCGCTGGGCCTTTATGCAGCGAACCCAGCAATCGCCGAGTGGCCCACTACCTTCTTGGGAATCCGAATGGGAACCGGAGTCACCCCCAAAACTCCACCACCACAACGGGTACCTTCTTTTCAAACCTTTAAAAAACCATCCTTGATCAAGACACCCCACATCTCCAGAGCCGTGACACGTAGCAAGTCAACGCGACGAACACGACGTCGGACTCAACCGCCCAAGGCCTGGAACACCTATTAAAACCAACAGCAGCAGCAGGACAGCTCAGTCGCCATGTTTTACCTCACCCTACCCAGTAACAGTTCGCTGGATGTGTTTCCTGACAACACTAATAAATACGTGACCCAGTTACCGCAACCGTTGCATTTACCTGGACGATGGGAATGTGGCCTCGTGGATATCCAATACCATTACTCGTGGTACAACGTTCGAGCCAATGAAGTGTGGTACCAGGTGACCTACGAAGGAAAAGACACCCGACTCACCCTCCCCGAAGGCCAATACGATACTCCCAAGGAGTTCATGGGTGAGCTGTCAAGACTGTTGCATTATAAGGCTCTACGGGAGGTCACGAATACTTCAAAACCCATCAAATCCTTTCCCTTCAAGAATCACGTGGACTTCGATTACAACGCACACAACGACAAGGCACAGCTTATCGTCACCGCCAACACGAGTGTCGTACTGAGTCCTATCCTACAGCAAATGCTGGGTTTCGATCTACAGACGTTCGCTGGTCCCACCGCCCACCAAGGCGAGATCCCGATGGATAAGGAAGTCGGGTGTACGGACTTTACGTCTACTCGGACGTGGTGGACAACCACATCGTGGGCGATATCAACACACCTCTGTTACGGGTGATGCCCATTAAAAATAAGTATGGCGATCAAGTCACCCACAGTTTCACCCACATGCTCTACCTGCCCGTACGACAAACCCACATCAACACGATCATGATGGATATAAGAGATGACACGGGACGACCGGTGGCATTCGAACGCGGAAAGTGGTGCTGACACTTCATTTTCGACAAGCACGTGCTCCCCACTTTGTATAATGAAGGTGCCTTACGAGTGCGATGCACGCAGCTATATGGACTATTATGCCCAACAGGCCGGCGGTGGCCTTCCGGTCTTTAGTGGTGCACGCATGCAACGAGGGCATGGACTGGGGAACATACTCGGGAGCATCGTCAAAACGTTCCTGCCCTTGGTGACGCGTGGGGTGAAAGCAATCGGCAAACAAGCGGTACGCAGTGGACTGCAAGTCGCCGGTGATGTCTTGGTGGGTACGGCACCCAAAGAAGCCTTGAAACGGCGGGCCAAAGAAGCAGGAGGCGTCTTGGTGGCCAAAGCACAACGCACCGTAGGGAATAAAAGACCTGCACCACCGAGACCACGCACCAGTCGACGACCGACCCAGCGACGCCGCACATCGAAGACCCAGGATATCTTTTCTTAAAACATGTCCTTGATCCACGCAGAGTCCTGTCCCTCCACCAACAGTGAATTTGATTTGTGGACCGTCCCGCCCACACAGACCAGTGCCGAACAAGGATTATGGGTGGAGCGTCTCCCGCTCTCCAGCATCAACGAAACAGGGCCCATCGAGTTCACCATCAGTAATGCGGATACGGCCTATGTGGGTTTAGCCCATACATACTTGTAAGTGAAAGCCAAGATCGTCAATGGAGATGGCTCCAGAATCGTCGACCAAGCAACGGTGGGACCGACGAATCTCTGGCTGCACTCGATGTTTCAACAGGTGGATATATTTCTCAGCGACAAACTCATCAATGACTCGACCAACACGTACCCCTATCGAGCCTACATCGAGACGCTGTTGTCGCATGTGCGAGAGGCTAAAAAATCTCAACTGACAGCCGCTTTATTCTACCAGGACACAGCCCAGCACATGGGCGTAGAGAACGACAATGTGGGATATAACAAACGGAAGGCTTTGGCCGCGAACGGCGTCTCGGTGGATCTCATGGGTCGACTGCACGCAGATATGTTCATGCAAGACCGGTACCTGTTGAACAAGATCCCCATCAAAATCCGACTGATACGGGCGCCTCCGACCTTCGCCTTGATGGCCACTAACGTAGACGGGCATGCAGCTGACTATAAGATTGTCATCCAAGACGCAGTCCTGTATGTCCGAAAAGTGAAACCGAATCCAGCCGTTCAATTGGGACACCTCAAAGCCTTGGAAACAAAACCAGCCCAGTACCCTATCCGACGTGTGCAAACCAAAGTATTCTCTGTGTCTGCTGGAAATATGGGCGCCAACAAAGAAAATCTGTTCCTGGGGGAACTACCCAAGCGATTGATCCTGTGCCTGTGTGGAAAATACCAGTTTTAGCGGAGCCTACCCAGAGAACCCGTTTGACTTTAAACATTTCGGCAACAATTTTGTGGCCCTGCATGTGGATGGACAACAGGTCCCAGCCATGGCCTTCACACCGAACTTTGGGCGCGCGAATTTCATTTGAGCCTATCAGAGCCTGTTTACAGCCACCGGTCAAATCAACCAGGACGAAGGGAATATGATCAGTCGGGAAGACTACGCGAACGGATACACGTTGTTTTGTTTCGATCTGACCCCCACCTTAGAGAACGACCATCAGCTGGCCCTCGCCAAGCAAGGCAATTTACGGTTGGAAATCCACTTTTTACGAGCCCTCCGGAGCACCGTCAATGTGATCTGCTACGCCGAGTTTGACAACATCATTCAAGTGGACAAAGCGCGCAACGTCCTGTGTGACTTCTCCACCTAACATGGATACAGACCAGATAACCACCGTGCTGGAGAATGACCCAGAGACACGTATGGTCTTTCAAGGGGTGTTCGCCCGAGATGTGTTCCCATTAGACCGTATGTATCCTGCTGCCTACGTTCTCAACACGGACCCGATGGATCGGCCCGGTGAACATTGGGTGGGCGTGTACTTGACAGAACAGCAGGGCGAATACTTTGACCCTTACGGCCTGCCACCCCTCCATCCCGATTTAACAGACTTCATGGATCAAGGCACAGAGACGTGGTGTTGGAACAGTCAAACGTTGCAAAGCCTGGTCAGTAGCGTGTGCGGACAATATTGCTTGTTTTACCTGTACCATCGATGCCGGGGAAGACCCTTATCTACCATCGTACAGATGTTTGACGAGTACCGCAAGGCCGAGGACCGCGATGTACTCATATATGACTGGGCCGCCCATCATTTCAATGTACAATCCCCGTTCTGGGCTTAAGTTCTTTCAATGTACACACGCCCGCTGTTCTGGGCTTAAGTTTACAAGCCCCCTGTTCTGGGCTTCAGTTCTTTCAATGTACAAGCCCCTTGTTCTGGGCTCACGTTGTTGTTGTTACTGAATAAAAAACAAAATGAGATCTCACCAAAAAACCCTGTCTTGTGTGTTTTCTATATGAGCATAATGCATGAAACTGGCTTTGAACACCGTATTAGCCAATCAGTGGCCTAGAATGGAGCCAAAGGTAACCCATCCATGTCCAGAAAACATTACCCGGGTGTACAAGAACCCGGATGTAGGCGCGGACGTAGGCGAAAGCATCCCAGTACCCGGATGTAGGCGCAGACGTGAGCGAAATTCTAGTACCCGTCCATTGGTTCTTTTATCGATCGCTCATTGGCTCTTTTTCTCGACCGCTGATTGGTCCAAATGGAACTGCCCATCCTTCCCAGGTTAATTTACAATCCCCTTTTGGGGTTCAAGCTCTGTATATCGATGCCGCAACATTGTCTCCGAATCTTGCCGAAAGGGAGACCTTGGACCTCTTGACCTGGATGTGACCTTTGACCTTTTGACCCGACATTCATCCGCGCGCTGCCGGTGATGACGCGCGCGCGCGCGTGCGGCCGGTGAACCCGCGCGCGCGCGCTGCGACCGGGGCGGGCCGGGCCGGGCCGGGAAAAACCCCGGAGGTTGAACATTCGGACGTCTAAGAGAACATTGGAACTCTTCTGGGTTTGAAGGTGAAACCCGGAAGTGACGCCACAACCCACGTGACTTGCGCAGCAGAATGGAAACGACACCCTAGTCTAGCCCCCTGACATAGGCTTCACATGGATCCCATCGGCCCACTAGTGGCCCACCTAGACCCCAAAACGTCTATTTCCATACCCTGTGTCCACTGCGCATGCGCAGAGTGACGATATTTCAACCCCGCACTCACCCCATCAGATGCCCCCTCACATAGGCTTCACATTGATACCTCACTCGATCCAATCGGCCCACTAGTGGCTCCCCTAGATCCCAAAACGTCTATTTTCATACACTTTGTCTATTGCGCATGCGCAGAATGACGATATTCCTACCTCACATCCATTCCATCGGTTGCCCCCTCACATAGGCTTCCCATTGATACCTCACTCAACCCCATCGGGCCATTAGTGGCCCACCTAGTTCCCAAAACGTCCACCCCGTGACTTTTTCCAAAAATTTCACCGTTTCGCCCCGGGACCCTTCCCATCGTGTTCTAAATGACGAGACGTGAAAAACAAATCAAAGCAACCCATATCACAATGAACGTGTGTGAATTTCCCAGGTTGGACCTATACCCCCCATGGCCAGCCTATGGGCCTATATACAGACCTCGGTGACTTTTCCCAAAAATTTCACCGATTCGCTCCGACACCCTTCTCATTGTCATTTTCTTGGCGAGACGAGAAACACGCGACCCCACAAGCCATAGTAAAGCCCACGAAAAAAATTGACCATCCCCATACCCCATACAGGCATTTCCCCTTATATTGTATAATACAGACCCCTATTGTAGGGGTAAAGTCCGTGTTCCGCTTTTTATAGTTTCGGGAAAAAATCCAAATTTTACAGGCACCCACCCCATTGATTTGATAGTTAGGTCCCAGTAAGCCCGGGGACCGATATTAGCCCTTTTGGCTAGGGTTGATAGGGGTTTTCCCCTAGTTTAGGGGTAAAGTCCGTATTCCGCTTTTTATAGTTTCGGGAAAAAATCCTAATTTTACACGCACCCACCCCATTGACTTGATAGGCAGGTCCCAATAAGCCCGGGGACCGATATTAGCCCTTTTGACTAGGGTTGATAGGTGTTTTCCCCTATTTTAGGGGTAAAGTCCGTGTTCCGCTTTTTATAGTTTCGGAAAAAAATCCTAATTTTACATGCACCCACCCATGACTGGATGCCCCTTCACGAATGCTTCACTTTGATACCTCACTCGACCCCATCGGACCATGCAGCGTATTTGAAGTCTGGGGACTACTTTTTCTCCGCGGAAGCTTTCTCCCGCGACCGCATCACCACCAGACCGCATCACCGCGAAGGAATACACACGCCCGATTCACCCAGACCGGAAGTGACGTCATACATGACGTCACACTTCAGTACATGTCCTATCATGTTCATCAGTACAAGCTCCCACGGACCTGACCGAAGAAATACGGAAGTGAACGACATTGTGGGGAAAAACCCCAGTACACCGAAAAGACACGGAGATGAACGACATCCCCCACAGACAGGTCAGTACATCTCCTATCATCCTCGTAAGTCACGCCCCATTCACCCAAACCGGAAGTGACGTCATACCTGCGCAGAACACTCCTGCGCACACCTCCTCATGACCTCCAGCATAAACCGGAAGTGACGTCATAACATCCGGGTGAAATGTTACCGAATCGGGTTGCTACCTACTACTCACGATGGACCATGTTTACCACGACAGGTCATCTGGAACTAGGGATTTTTGTCACATTTTTAATGACTTTAGGGAAATAAAATAGAATTAGGGAAGGCCATAGTCATTCTTTCGTTCACACCAAAGAGACCCTTCTAAAACCTATTCTTATTATAAACTCTGCTTGTTCGTGGACACGGCGAAGCACGCTTTAACGCCGTCCTTTCATTGGCTGTTATTTTAAACGGACTGTTCGAGTAATAACTGTATACTGCCCTAATCTGCGTGCAGGTCTGTATACGGACCTGCAGTATGAAGGACGAGAAAAGGTGGATATGGATTACCTGAAGATCATGTTTCGTGTTATATCCAAATGTTTATCAAAGAACGCATTTGTCAAAATATAGCATCTTTACTCCATAGCTTTCCCACATGGGTATTCGATTATCCCCCTCGATTATGAAGTGTTTCAGATGCCCCGATATTCTCCCCCAAAACCATACAAAATCGCTTACCTTAAATCTGACGTAAACGTTCGCGAGAGCACAGAGTTCTGTGAGGACGAACAAAAATGGAGACAAACAACAGCACTAAATGCGCAGCTACTAAATCTCCAGTAGTGAAAGATGGGAATGCTTCTGTTTGTCGCTATATAACTCACACTGAACCTGTATGCTTCCCGATTTATTGCCCGCGGGGGAATATGTAATGTAATATTAACTACGTTTGGGCTGAGTGAGCTACAGCTGGCGATGCTCAGTTTCATTATCCGCCCATCTCCTGCTTTATATCCTTCTTCCGAGCATCGTTATTCAGTTCAAATTTCAATAGTTTCAATTTCCAAAATGACGAACAATCGAGAGCTAATACCCTATGACTTATCATGTTACAGTCATCTGGAGTTTAATGGCATACCCCTCCGGGCAGGGGATCATTGACAAATTCAACATGGCAGCTATCATAATGTGACTGAAATTTGAACTTTTTAGCATAAAAATGTCTGAAATTCGTTCATGTCATACCAAGCAATTATTTCTTGTAAATTTCTGGGTAAAATAGCACAAATGAAAAATTAGGACAATCTGACGAAAAATCTTAGAAAGATGCATTTTGGTGAATATGACGTCATTGAGAGGTCAATAAGATTAAGATTCCAATTTATAGAAGCCTGTGCGTTCAAACAATAAAGGATACAGGGTAATAGATTACTTACAGCTATCTGACTACACTTGACACCCTTCTACGGGTGTGCAACCTTCTACGGGTTTACTTCATTTGAATGCTGTTTCTTTAGACGGCTGATTGAATAACTGGTGGAATAAGTTAATCGATTATGATAATAATTTTGCCTACCCACCACAGATACTTAACAGTATACAGCTAAATAGATGACCTATGTCTTCGCACATATAAAGATCAGTAGTATACAAAGCGTATTTGGGGTCGGTTTGACCTCAGAAATTTGCATATGACCTCTGTGACGTCACGCGACAGCCAATCAGAAGCGAGTATTGTGTCACATGGGGTCATGTGTGGTGGTGGGTGGTGGGTGGTGGGCTTAAGATGGCGGCTGTGGTGGTGGGTGGTGGGTGGTGGGTTTAAGATGGCGGCTGTGGTGGTGGGTGGTGGGTGGTGGGTTTAAGATGGCGGCTGTGGTGGGGGGTGGTGGGTGGTGGGTTTGAGATGGCGGCTGTGGTGGTGGTGGGTGGGTGGTGGGTTTAAGATGGCGGCTGTGGTGGTGGTGGGTGGGTGGTGGGTTTAAGATGGCGGCTGTGGTGGTGGTGGGTGGGTGGTGGGTTTAAGATGGCGGCTGTGGTGGTGGTGGGTGGGTGGTGGGTTTAAGATGGCGGCTAAAAATAGAAAGACCAAAAGCTACCTCCAATCCAGGAGAGTTCCAATTGCTGCAGGGGATGTATTCAGGATGTATTCATCCGCGGTGATGCGGTCTGACCGCGGTTTTGGCGGTGATTCGGTCTCGGGAAAAAGCTTCCGCGGAGAAAAAGTAGTCCCTAGATAAAATGGTCCGATGGGGTCGAGTGAGGTATCAAAGTGAAGCTTATGTGAAGGGGCATCTAATGGGCTGGGTGTGGGGTTGAACTATCGGCATTCTGCGCATGCGCGGTGGCCGAAGGGTATGAAAATAGACGTTTTGGAGCCAGGGGAGCCCCTAATGGTCCAATCGGGTCGAGTGAGGTATCAAAGTGAACCATTTGTGAAGGGACATCTGATGGGCTGGGTGTGGGGTTGAACTATCGCCATTCTGCGCATGCGCGGTAGCCCAAGGGTATGAAAATAGACGTTTTTGAGCTAGGGGAGCCCCTAATGGTCCGATGGAGGCGTATGATTATATTTAGACCCTCACGTGATCTGCTACGTTGCAGCACGCGCTCTTTGATCTTGGCGTTCCGCCGCCGTACAAGAACCTCAAATTGAGACGGAGAATTTCGTTACCATTACCAGTAAATTGTAAGTTTATTGCGGAAAGAATTTATATTGCATAAATTCCTGCGGGAAATAGGAAGTACACATATAAGAGAATATTGTCTTGACGTAAAAAGTTTGGACATTTCATATTTACGGAGATATGGATTTTTATAACTGAGCCGGTTTTTCGTGTAAACCATCGCAGCGAAAAGGGAAACGGCTGTCATCTTCGTTTTGCTATGTCACAAAAAGTGCTCGAATTACTTATTTCTAAATTATTTCATCACGAACCCAACTAAGGTTAGCAAGTATACATATTTTACGATATAGTCAATAACTGTGAGCACATAAGACGTTCTGGTTGATGAGATCTGAATTTTTGAAGTTTGGCAATTTTCTGACTTCGAGCTTCGAATACCCGCCGCCATATTTGTTGGAAGCCGGTCGGGTGTTCGTTTGTCATGATGGAAAATCATTAATTAATCATATTTTGAGATATATTTCTCAACACAACCTTGTATTCATTGAAAATATAATTGTTCAGGCTTACATTGCTAACTGGTTTGCTGCCTTTGAGGTAATATTTGTTTCGGCAGTTGTTTCCGCCCATGCGATGAGAAAATATGCCTGAAAAAAAAATGTCTAGTTTTGTGTCCGCTCCACAGACATTTTACACCAAATAGTTCAACCCATGGACACCAATATACATATATTGCGACCAGTCTATGATACAGTGCCACCCCAGTGTCGAGCATTTATTGTCCAGTTTGCACCAGCAAAGAAAAATCACGAACGTTCATCGAACGTCATCGGTGGGGACCTTCATGTGGTCTTCCGCGGTATATGAATCACTTACATTTGAATGCATGAATTAGTTTGATATAATTTTGTTGGCTGTGGATGGTTTAAAAGAGTGGAAATATTCCGTACAGGTCTGTTTTATGTAACAAACGCTAAGAAAAATGGCTACCCAAGGTCAATTTCCCCGGCTTCCCCGGATAATCGCACATTTCAAACCACAGCCCCATCTAGACGCTTTGATACAAGGGAGACAACTCAGACTAGGCCAATTTCTCTTGTAGGCAAAGGTAATCTCCCTGATTCGCACATTTCTATCTTTTTTGCGTGTTTTGGGTGGTGGAGGTTTTTTTTTATGGATTTTACTATGAGCTATGAGGTTGTAGAATACGATGGGAAAAGCTATGAAATGTTTTTTTGAGTACCGGCTAGGCTTGTAAATAGATGCATATACACCCATAGACACTCATATACTGGGATATTAGCCCAATGTATGTATAAATCCATACGGGGTGGACATGTTGGAGTCTAGGTGGAGCACTAGTGGCCCGATTGGGTAGAGTGAGGTCTTATTTTAAAGCTCTCGAGGAAATAAATAAATAAATAAAAAAATCAATAATAATAAAAAAAATAAAAAATCGGCGAGTAGTGGACAAAGGGGAAATTGGGAAGTACTGACCATGCCCCAGAATACTTCATATGCATATCACGGCCTTAAGGCCTATGTAAGATGTAATCTACTTCACATTTTAGTAGTATAAAAAGCGCAAGTCCTATTGACCTTGCCCCTCCAAAGAAATAAAATCGGCTCTATTTTACAGGAGTATATACGCAGGTCACGTGGGTTGTGACGTCACTTCCGGGTTTTCACTAAAAACTACCTCCAAACATAGAAGGGTTCCAATTTTTCCCCTTAGACGTCCGTATGTTCATCCTCCAAACCCAGAAGAGTTCCAATGTTCAACCTCCGGGACTTTTTCACCGGCCTGGCCCGCCCCAGCACGCAGCGCGCGCGCGCGCGCGCGCGGGTTCTCCGGCAGTGCGCGGCATCACCGGCAGCGCGCGGATGCATATGCCATTGTGGAAAACCCCCACAGACAGGTCAGTACATGCATTCCTATGATGTTCACGCATAATAAAAATGTAATCTGTGTTGTTGTTGTTGTTGTTGCTCCCTTTTTTGGACTAACCCATCAGAATAGTACGTATCACGGACTACACCCGTAGAGCTACATCTGGTCTATAAAACACGTCCCTCTGGATCCTACACCTTCATTTCTACGGTTGCAGAGCCATGGCGGAGATCCAGCCCCATGCGACTCGCATTTTACAGTATGCCACCGTGGTGAATTCATTCACGGGTTACCGAGCAGTGGTCCGGTCCATGTTTGCAGATGGCGACGACAACGAGGGACGACGCCAGATCCTGAACGAGTTCACAGAAGCGGTCCTCCACAGAGTGCACTCGATGGAGAGGCGTGCCATCACTCACCACTACTGGACTATGACAGCCATCCTTGATGCTCGGGCTATGGACCACGAGCGCTCACGCCGGAACCAGCGCCGGCTGGTTGGCCTCATACTAGTCTGTGCCCTATTTACCCTGGCGCTGTGGTATTGACACTATAAATACCAGGGTCAGACAGAGCGTGTGTCATTTACCCTTAGTCATTGGGTCAACCGTGTCACCGAGAGACCTTCGTTCGACATTTAGAGCAAGCATGTCATCCGACCTACGAGCCATTCTGCCCCTTACACCCCGGGTGGGGTTACACGTCTATGAAGATAAAGTCACCCTGGTGGAAGACCGTGGAGATATTTGCTGGGCGCCCGCTGAGACCGTTCATCGATGTCGTAAAAACACAGCAAGACTACTACACGGTGGAGCAGATTTTGAAAACGGAACATCGACATGGCAAACTGTTTCATTTCGTGAAATGGCAAGGTTGGCCCAGTTCCTTCAATTCCTGGGTCGCTGCCAACCAGGTGAAACGACTATAAAGCCAGACACCACTGCCGTCCTCCTTCATTCCACGTCCGACCACAGTGCTATGGACCAACAGCAGCTGCCTCTGAAGACAGCGTCTCGCAAAACGCGCAAAGCGCAAGTGGTCTTTGGGGTGATAGTGCTAACCCTGCTGAGTTTGTTGTACGGAGGTGTGTTTTAGGACGTAGCCTATGTCAGCACGTTACTTAACCAACTGAGAACACCAGCCACCAGCGAAACCGGTCTACAGAGAGCACCAGTCGTATCGAGCCCAGTCACCACCACCACCACCACACCCCGTGTACAAGCCACGCCGAGATCTACACCTACACCAAGAACACCCACTACGTCTCAAGACCCACCGGATTTCATCCTTCACAGTGAACAGACAACGACCACCGACGTTGTACCCATCACCACCATCATCATCCCTGAACGTGAACAGACAACGACAACCGACGTTGTACCCACCACCACTCCAGTTCACTCATACGAAATTTACAAGAGCGGGTTACCACGACAACGGATACACGTCGAACCATGGACCCACGGTGGCAGCATCCCTTCACGTGTCTCATCGCAGGACCGACGGGCTCCGCCAAAACGCACTTCGTCCGGAAGCTCCTTCAACACGCCGACAGCATGATCACCCCACCTATTGTCCGAGTCGTGTGGTGTTACGGAGAATGGCAGGCAGCGTATGCAGCAATGCCCCACATCACGTTCGTGGAAGGCCTACCCAACCTGGCCGATTTGGAACCCGACACCTTGGTGGTTCTGGATGATCTCATGGCGGAGACGGATGCGCGGGTCACCCAACTCTTTACCAAAGGCAGCCATCATCGACGGCTCAGCATCATCTACATTGTGCAGAATCTGTTCAGTAAAAACAAAGAACATCGGAACATCAGCTTAAATGCCCACTACCTGGTGGTCTTCAAAAACCCGAGAGATACCACTCAACTGCTGCACCTGGCGAGACAGATATATCCCGGCCGCACACCGTTTGCGTTGGAAGCCTTTAAAGATGCCACAACCCCTCAGCACGGGTATATGCTCTTCGACCTCAAGCAAGCCACCCCCGACCACCTTCGACTACGGACCGGCATCTTTCCCGGAGATACCCACCACGTGTACTTGCAAAAATAATGTAAACACACCCACAGTGGCGCCCCCAGCTGGGATGTGTGTGTGTTTGATGATGGAGATAATAAAAAGAATGAATACCACAGCAGGGTTGCCTTTGTCTGTGAGGTGGATAAAAAGGGCAGAGTTGTGGGTTCTGGCATTAGTTGTACAGGATGTCTGCGCGAGTACGGAAGCACGCTCCCACGCTCCGTGTATTGAAGACGGCCCCACCCGAGTTGGTCCGAACCATTGTACGCGGTGCGGACCCTGACCTTGTACGCTGTCTGTGCGAGATCGGGTACAATCTGTTAAAAGGCAACGTACCACTGACTCCGGCTCAGAAGACCAAGTTGGCCAAGCATAAGACAGGTCTCCGAACCCTAGTCCATAAGCGGGTCCCACAAACACAAAAGAAAAAGGTGTTACAGAAAGGCGGCTTTCTCGGGGCCATCTTAGCACCGTTGGCCGCTTCCGTGTTGGGTCCAGTATTGGGTGGACTCTTCGGCCGACAATGAACCACACGAAAAAAATGGTCCTCGTCGAACCACGGTTGCTTCAAAACCTCCAATCGCCCTACCCTGTGCCACCTACGGTGAAGACCATAAACACCCTCGATGGAGAGATGCAACAGATCTTACAGAGACCGGGGTTAAGCGACAGTGAGAAAGTACAACGGTACAATGAGACGCTTCAGCGGTACATGACGTTCATGGACCAATACAAAACCCTCTCTACCCCAGCAACAGCACCACCACCACCACCACCACCACCACCACCACAACCACGTGACAGACCGCCGACCTCAGCACCGTTCCAACAGCCGCCATTACCAGGGGTAGCCCCCACAGCCCCACAGTGGGTGGAAGACGAAGTGCTGAAGAGTGTACCTGCCTCGTTCAAGAAACAAGCTGGCCTGGTATTACAACGGATGAAACAGAATCCTAACATGACTTGGAATGATAAAGGCGAACTCCTGGTACAGAATCAGGTGGTCCCCGGCACCCACATGACGGATTTAGTGAATGACCTGATGCGTAAACGCAGATCGCACACGGATCCTCGAGGATGGGAGGTCTTCGCTCAAGGCTTGAAAGACATGCATGTACCACAGGAATTGGTGGGGAACCCCCACCGCTGGGCCTTTATGCAGCAAACCCAGCAATCGCCGAGTCGTGCACCACGACAGATTCCACAACCTTGGGAATCCGAATGGGAACCGGAGTCACCCCCCAAAACTCCACCACCACAACGGGCACCTTCTTTTCAGACCTTTAAAAAACCACCCTTGATCAGGACACCGCACATCTCCAGAGCCGTGACACGTAGCAAGTCAACGCGACGAACACGACGCCGGACACAACCACCCAAGGTCTGGAACACCTATTAAAACCAACAGCAGCAGCAGGACAGCTCAGTCGCCATGTTTTACCTCACCCTACCCAGTAACAGTTCGCTGGATGTGTTTCCTGACAACACCGTGGCCAAGTATGTGACTCAATTACCACAACCGTTGCATTTACCTGGACGATGGGAATGTGGCCTCGTGGATATCCAATACCCTTACTCGTGGTACAACGTGCGAGCCAATGAAGTGTGGTACGAGGTGACCTACGAAGGAAAAGACACCCGACTCACCCTCCCCGAAGGCCAATACGATACTCCCAAGGAGTTCATCGGTGGGCTGTCAAGACTGTTGCATTATAAGGCTCTACGGCAGGTCACGAATAGTTCAAAACCCATCCAAGCCTATCCCTTCAAGAATCACGTGGACTTCGATTACAACGCACACAACGACAAGGCACAGCTTACCGTCACCGCCAACGCGAGTGTCGTACTGAGTCCTATCCTACAGCAAATGCTGGGTTTCGATCTACAGACGTTCGCTGGTCCCACCGCCCACCAAGGCGAGATCCCGATGGATATGAAGTCGGGTATGTACGGACTCTACGTCTACTCGGACGTGGTGGACAGCCACATCGTGGGCGATATCAACACACCTCTGTTACGGGTGGTCCCCATTAAAAATAAGTATGGCGATCAAGTCACCCACAGTTTCACCCACATGCTCTACCTGCCCGTACGACAAACTGACATCAACACGATGACGGTGGATATAAGAGATGAAACGGGACGACCGGTGGCATTCGAACGAGGAAAAGTGGTGCTGACACTTCATTTTCGACAAGCACGTGCTCCCCACTTTGCATAATGAAGGTGCCTTACGAGTGCGATGCACGCAGCTATGTGGACTATTATGCCCAACAGGCCGGGGTGGCTTTCCGGTGTTTAGTGGTGCACGCATGCAACGTGGACATGGACTGGGGAACATACTCGGGAGCATCGTCAAAACGTTCCTGCCCTTGGTGACGCGTGGGGTGAAAGCAATCGGCAAACAAGCGGTGCGCAGTGGACTGCAAGTGGCCGGTGATGTCTTGGGGGGTACGACACCCAAAGAAGCCTTGAAACGGCGGGCCAAAGAAGCGGGAGGCGTCTTGGTGGCCAAAGCACAACGCACCGTGGGGAATAAAAGAGCTGCCCCATCGAGACCACGCACCAGTCGACGTCCGACCCAGCGACGACGCACATCGAAGAAGAAGACCCGGGATATCTTTTCTTAAAACATGTCCTTGAACCACGCCGAGTCCTGCCCCTCCACCAACAGTGAATTTGATTTGTGGACCGTGCCGCCCACACAGACCAGTGCCGAACAAGGATTATGGGTGGAGCATCTCCCGCTCTCCAGCATCAACGCAACAGGGCCCATCGAGTTCACCATCAGTATTGCGGATACGACCTATGTGGATTTAGCCCATACCTACTTGTATGTGAAAGCCAAGATCACCAATGGAGATGGCACCAGAATCGCCGACAAAGCAACGGTGGGCCCCACGAATCTCTGGCTGCACTCGATGTTTCAACAGGTGGATATATTTCTCAGCGACAAACTCATCAGTGACTCGACCAACACGTACCCCTATCGAGCCTACATCGAGACGCTGTTGTCGCATGGGCGAGAGGCTAAAAAATCTCAACTGACAGCCGCTTTATTCTACCAGGACAAAGCCGAGCACATGGGCGCAGAGAACGACAATACGGGATATAGCAAACGGAAGGCTTTGACCGCGAACGGCGTCTCGGTGGATATGATCGGTCGACTGCACGCAGACATGTTCATGCAAGACCGATACCTCTTGAACAAGGTTCCCATCAAAATCCGACTGATACGGGCGCCTCCGACCTTCGCCTTGATGGCCACTAACGTAGAGGCGCATGTAGCTGACTATAAGATTGTCATCGAAGACGCAGTCCTGTATGTCCGAAAAGTGAAACCGAATCCAGCCGTTCAATTGGGCCACATGAAAGCCTTGGAAACAAAACCAGCCCAGTACCCTATCCGACGTGTGCAAACCAAAGTGTTCTCTGTGTCTGCTGGAAATATGAGCACCAACAAAGACAACCTGTTCCTGGGGGAACTACCCAAGCGATTGATCCTGGCCTGTGTGGAAAATACCAGTTTCAGTGGAGCCTACCCAGAGAATCCGTTTGACTTTAAACATTTGGGCATCAATTTTGTGGCCCTGCATGTGGATGGACAACAGGTGCCAGCCACCGCCTTAACCCCGAACTTTGGGCGCGCGAATTTCATTCGAGCCTATCAGAGCCTGTTTACAGCCACCGGTCAAATCAACCAGGACGAAGGGAATTTCATCAGTCGGGAGGACTACGCGAACGGATACACGTTGTTCTGTTTCGATCTGACCCCCACCTTAGAGAACGACCATCAGCTGGCCCTGGCCAAGCAAGGCAATTTACGGTTGGAAATCCACTTTCAACGAGCCCTGCGGAGCACCGTCAATGTGATCTGCTACGCCGAGTTTGACAACATCATTCAAGTGGACAAGGCGCGCAACGTGCTGTGTGACTTCTCCACCTAACATGGATACAGAGCAGATAACCACCGTGCTGAAGAATGACCCAGAGACACGTATGATGTTTCAAGGGGTGTTCGCCCGAGATGTGTTCCCATTAGACCGTGTGTATCCTGCTGCTTACGTTCTCAACACGGACCCGATGGATCGGCCCGGTGAACATTGGGTGGCCGTGTACTTGACAGAACAGCAGGGCGAATACTTTGACCCGTACGGCCTGCCACCCCTCCATCCCGATTTAACAGACTTCATGGATCAAGGCACAGAGACGTGGTGTTGGAACAGTCAAACGTTGCAAAGCCTGACCAGTAGCGTGTGCGGACAATATTGCTTGTTTTACCTGTACCATCGATGCCGGGAAGACCCTTATCTACCATCGTACAGATGTTTGACGAGTACCCCAAGGCCGAGGACCGCGATGTACTCGTCTATGACTGGGCCGCCCATCATTTCAATGTACAAGTCCCGTTCTGGGCTTGAATTCTTTCAATGTACATACGCCCGCTGTTCTGGGCTTAAGTTTAAAAGCCCCCTGTTCTGGGCTTCAGTTTACAAGCCCCCCTGTTCTGGGCTTCAGTTAATTACAAGCCCCTTGTTCTGGGCTTGAGTTTTCACGTGGTTGTTCTCACGTTGTTGTTGTTCACTGAATAAAAAAAAATGAGATCTCACCAAAAACCCTGTCTTGTGTGTTTTATTCATAATGCATCAATGCCCAATGTGGAGATTCAGTGAAACTGAAATCAGTGGTGTAGGATGGGGCCAAAATGTAACCCATCAAGGTTAGAATGCAAGAGCACTATAGTAAAAATAGAGAGCCAATGAAATCAGCCCACAGACCAAGTACGTGTTTTTGGTCTAGGTTTGGAGCGGGCATTTCATTGAGGTGCGTGTATACGGTGAGTGAAGAGACTCGTCCAACACGTATAGATTAAGTTGATGACTATAAGTTCTATGTTGTCGATTTAACCTCTCCCTACATTGACGCGCGCGCGCGCGCGCTGCGGTGGGGAGCCGGGGCCCGCCGGGGCCGGAAAAGTTGGAGATCGTTTTAGTGAAAACCGGAAGTGACGTGACACACTTGCGCAGACCCACCACACCACGTGAACGCCATTGTAGAGAAAAAAAAACCCAGTACATGACAGACACAGACAAGTCTAGACATGGCCAGAGGTCACGCCCCATTCACCCCAACCGGAAGTGACGTCACACACTTGTTCATTGGACCATTAGTGGCGCCCCTAGCTCCAAAACGTCTAGCGGGACCCATACAGGGTCCAGTTTTCGACACTAGGTGACCACATCCCGACGAAATGGCCAGTTTTCGACACCGGATGTGCCGCCATCTTGAACATACGTGCCGCCATCTTGGATATGTCCCATAATGCACCGGGTCAAAATATCGCTTCTGATTGGCTGAGAGCTCTGTGACGGATTTGAAATACTCGCTTCTGATTGGCCGAGAGCTCCGCATTGCTGTCTGCGCATGATATTCCTACCGTACATCCAACCCATCAGATGCCCCTTCACGAATGCTTCACTTTGATACCTCACTCGACCCCATCGGACCCTTAGGGGCTTCCCTAGATGCCAAAACGTCTATTTTCATACCCTTGGGCCACCACGCATGCGCAGAATGCCGATATTTCAACCCCACACCCAGCCCATCAGATGCCCCTTCACGAATGCTTCACTTTGATACCTGACACGACCCCATCGGACCCTTAGTGGCTCCCCTAGATGCCAAAACGTCTATTTCCATACCCTTGGTCCACCGCGCATGCGCAGAATGCCGATATTTCAACCCCACAGCCAGCCCATCAGATGTCCCTTTACGAATGCTTCACTTTGATACCTCACTCGACCCGATTGGACCATTAGGGGCTCCCCTGGCTCCAAAACGTCTATTTTCATACCCTTCGGCCACCGCGCATGCGCAGAATGCCGATAGTTCAACCCCACACCCAGCCCATTAGATGCCCCTTCACGAATGCTTCACTTTGATACCTCATACGCCTCCATCGGACCATTAGGGGCTCCCCTAGCTCAAAAACGTCTATTTTCATACCCTTGGGCCACCGCGCATGCGCAGAATGCCGATAGTTCAACCCCACACCCAGCCCATCAGATGTCCCTTCACGAATGCTTCACTTTGATACCTCACTCGACCCGATTGGACCATTAGGGGCTCCCCTGGCTCCAAAACGTCTATTTTCATACCCTTCGGCCACCGCGCATGCGCAGAATGCCGATAGTTCAACCCCACACCCAGCCCATTAGATGCCCCTTCACATAAGCTTCACTTTGATACCTCACTCGACCCCATCGGACCATTTTATCTAGGGACTACTTTTTCTCCGCGGAAGCTTTTTCCCGAGACCGAATCACCGCCAAAACCGCGGTCAGACCGCATCACCGCGGATGAATACATCCTGAATACATCCCCTGCAGCAATTGGAACTCTCCTGGATTGGAGGTAGCTTTTGGTCTTTCTATTTTTAGCCGCCATCTTAAACCCACCACCCACCCACCCACCACCACCACAGCCGCCATCTTAAACCCACCACCCACCACCCACCACCACCACAGCCGCCATCTTAAACCCACCACCCACCCACCACCACCACAGCCGCCATCTTAAACCCACCACCCACCCACCACCACCACATCCGCCATCTTAAACCCACCTCCCACCCACCACCACCACAGCCGCCATCTTAAACCCACCACCCACCCACCACCACCACAGCCGCCATCTTAAACCCACCACCCACCCACCACCACCACAGCCGCCATCTTAAACCCACCACCCACCCACCACCACCACACATGACCCCATGTGACACAATACTCGCTTCTGATTGGCTGTCATGCAAATTTCTGAGGTCAAACCGACCCCAAATACGCTTTGTATACTACTAAGGTCTTGAGCGCCGTTTATTTGGGGTTTATATAAGCCTCAAACCGGTAAGGCATTTCTTAAACTTCATTAACTTTCATTCCTCTAGATTGGAATACACTAAATGACCGCTGGACCAGTCAATATCAGTTTACAGCTGCATGCTGAACATGTGCCAGTTATAATCATAAAACAATAGCCTTGAAACCCGATGACGTTTTATCCTCATTCCTATCCCATGATCCATTGTGTAGCCATGGCAACTGATTGACAGTTTGCACCAGTGTTGTCCAAAGAAGGCAGATTTATACTTCACTTATTCTCACAATGTAGCGCAGTGATATGATCAGGTTGAAGTTCTTTTCGGACACTCACGCCCATGTTGCCTGAGCATGCAACGATTCAACAAATACGACCACGTGACCAATCCGAAACCTCGAACGCTTCTCGTCTGAAAACACAGTTTCGGTTCTCGAAAAACGCGTCTGGATTGCACTACAGTGAAGGGTGACGAGTAGCAGTAAACAAGAACAGTGTGTGGTATCAGACTAAAGTACAAACAGATAAGTGTCAAATGCTAGCTGTTTAAAACATACAAATAAATATATTCTGCAGTATTGAAGAATGCGAGGCCTAGTGACAGGATTGATCTACAGAACAGTATGGTTAACGGGAGATAACATCGAACCGCACCTTTCCTAATGCCATACTACCATCCCCCCCCCCCCCCAGGCGAACCCGACTCATTAGTAGTTACTTTTCCGTGCCTATGTAATATCAACAGAATCATGCACCGGTGTTCATTCCAAAATGACGTAGCCCACAGAGCAGGTAGACAATTTGCCTCCAGTTATTTCTTTATCTACGCATTTCACGCATCAATGCCCTGGCACAACACACCGTCAAGAGAGCAAACTTAACCTATATATGGCATACATATATATCAGCTGTAACATATATCTTATGTCAACGTCTAGACGTGTGACCGTCAACTTACGGTAGCCTATCACTTATGGATGACTGACTCATAGATACTGTGCAACAGTACATCACTCTTTTTCTCATTTAGAGGATATGAAGAATTTGGAATGTGTAGACTTTACTTCTGACCTTGTACCCTGACTAAAACCTGATAAAACGATACATTAAGGCGTTTAAGTCGGGCAATACAACAGGTATACGTCACAGGAAACTGCCTGTAAATTATCAACAAGCGTTCTCCGAATTCCAACATCTCGCCGTTTGGGGTGATCCGCTGAAGCTGCATGCAGAAGTGTTGAAAGCATACATGTAGATGGCATTGCCAGTCTCAATCAAGCCAAAAATGTTTCGGAAATATTTTCATGTTAATATCATAACGTTATAGATTCATATGTACATGTACATGTACACTTTTGCAAAACAAAAGCCTTATCATTTCCCATAATTTGAACAAACATTAAATACATGCACTTCATCTAAAAAATGGTACAGGTAAATTTCTTGTTCTCTAATCATAAGAAACATGTGTACCACGTTTTAAAATCATCCAGTGACAGCTGACGGCAGCAGAAAACTTTCTATGCACAGCTTAACATGTGCATTTTTGCTAAACAAAAGGCCATCAGATTTTAACTTTGAGCACCCCGAAAATCACCTGGAGTAGTGCCATAACTGACCCCTAGTGGAATACCCACCTCAGTAGCATACAAAGAGGAAATTGACTCTTATTGACCTACTTAATGACGTCACATTGGAGAGGATTGGAGAGAAACTTGATCACGTGATGATCACGTGATCAAGGCATGTCGGTCAGTGTGGGTGGTGGAGGTTGTGGGACCAAAATGGCGGCTTGTGGGTGGTGGAGGTGGTGGGACCAAAATGGCGGCTTGTGGTGTGGTGGAGGTGGTGGGACCAAAATGGCGGCGCAAGGGAGCAAACGAGGCGGTGGGGAGGTCACGGGGAGAAAAAACCCTCACATTACCCTCAAAAAAACCTCTAAGCCATATAATAATAATAAACATAATCTATAGGTGTTGTACCATGTTAATAGCATCAGTCTAGCACCTGTACCACCCTAGGGTCGAGCGTTTATTGTCCCGCGTATCTCCGCAGAAAATCAACAAACAAAATGGCGGCTCCAGGATGGTGTGGGGACGCCCTTTCCACATCACGGCGTCGATCATAGCGCCATCTGCACACACTGACGCAAGGGAGACAACTCGTGTGGCCCAAGGATATGGAAATAGCCGTGTTGGAGCTAGGGGAGTTACTACTGGTCCAGTGGGGTCGAGTGAGGTATCAAAGTGAAGCTTAGGTGAAGGGGCATCTGATGGATTGGGTGTGGGATTGAAATATCGGCATTGTGCGCATGCGCGGTGGCCCAAGGGTATGGAAATAGCCGTGTTGGAGCTAGGGGAGTTACTACTGGTCCGATGAGGTCGAGTGAGGTATCAAAGTGAAGCTTATGTGAAGGGGCATCTGACTGGACTAGTGGGGTTGAACTAGCGTCTTTCTGCGCATGCGCGGTGGCCCAAGGGTATGGAAATAGCCGTGTTGGGAGCTAGCGAAGCCAATAATGGTCCAATGGGGTCGTATGAGGTATCAAAGTGAAGCCTAGGTGAGGGGGCATCTGATTGGACTAGTGGGGTTGAACTAGCGTCATTCTGCGCATGCGCGGTGGCCCAAGGGTATGAACATAGCCGTGTTGGCATGTAGGGGAGTTACTCATGGTCCAATGGGGTCGAGTGAGGTATCAAAGTGAAGCCTAGGTGAAGGGGCATCTGACTGGACTAGTGGGTTTGAAATAGCGTCATTCTGCGCATGCGCGGTGGCCCAAGGGTATGGACATAGCCGTGTTGGAGCTAGCGAAGCCAATAATGGTCCAGTGGGGTCGAGTGAGGTATCAAAGTGAAGCCTAGGTGAAGGGGCATCTGACTGGACTAGCGGCTTGGGCGTTGTCACCATTCTGCGTATGCGCGGTGGCCCAAGGGTATAGAAATAGACGTGTTGGGGTGTAGGTGGGCCCCTCATGGGCCGATGGGATCGAGTGAGGTATCCATGTGAAGCCTAGGTGAGGGAGTTACACTAGGGTGTCGTTTCCATTCTGCTGCGCAGGTCACGTGGTGGGGTTGTGACGTCACTTCGGGGTTTTTCACTAAAAAACTACCTCCAAACATAGAAGAGTTCCAATGTTTCCCCTTAGACGTCCGTATGTTCAACCGCCGGGTTTTGTTTTTCCCGCCGCGGTTCGCCCCAGTCCCCCAGCGCGAGCGCGCGCGCGAGTTCTCCGGAAGTGCGCGTCATCCCCGGCAGTGCGCGCGCGCGCGGGTCAAAGGGTCACCTCCAGACACGACGTCGACTTTTGGCCTATCTCTTTAACATTGTAAAAGTCGCCGCGCATGCGCATGCGCAGATGCAATGCGCAGCTCCCGTCCAATCAGAAGCGAGTATTTCAAATCCGCCACGGAGCTCTCGTCCAATGCGAAGTGCCCGGATGATAGACACGGACGTCACCGATCCGAAAAGACACGGACTTTACCGAAAAGACACGGACTTTACCGAAAAGACACGGACGTACCCGAAAAGACACGGACGTACACGAAAAGACACGAAGGTGAACGCCATTGTGGGAAACCCTCGCAGACAGGTCAGTACATGCATTCCTATGATGTTCACGCATAATAAAAGGATTGATCTGTAATCTGTGTTGTTGTTGTTGCTCTCTATTTTGGACTAACCCATCAGAATAGTACGTATCACGGACTACACCCGTACAGCTAGGCGCGCATGTGTGACATGGTCTATAAAACACGTCTCTCTGGATCACACACCTTCATTTCTACGGTTGCAGAGCCATGGCGGAGATCCAGCCCTATGCGACTCGCATTTTACAGCATGCCACCGCGGTGAATTCATTCACGGGTTACCGAGCAGTGGTCCGATGCATCCAGTCATGTAAAATTGGGTGGGTGCATGTAAAATTTTTCCTGAAAAAAAACGGAACACGGACTTTACCCCTAAAATAGGGGAAAACCCCTATCACCTCTAGCCAAAAGCATTAATATTGGTCCCCGGGCTTAATGGGACCTGCCTATCAAGTCAATGGGGTGATGTGAATAACAACAAGTTCAGCAATGTTCATACAGTTTATTATCCCCAATGTTACATCATACCCAGGCTGGGGGAGCCGCCCTGGGTATGTTTAGTATGTTCACAGCAAAACAAATTGAAATATCAAACACCATGTTTTATTATTTAACGCACCGTCACATTTAATGTTTACTGAGCTCAAGTCAATGATCAGCATGTAGACATGTACGGCATGTTATGGTATTCATCAGTGCACGAGTGACGCATTCAACCGATGGCTGTGGTGAATCACCTTGGTAAGGAAAAATGTAACATTGGTCACCCTCTTCACTGTCCACTTGGTGTTGGGTCGTTGTTGTTGGGCCCATCCCAAGGCATCCAATTGTTCCACTTGGTCCAGCATCATCTCTAGTGACCTCCGGTCAATGATGGTAAACGGTTGGTCGTACACTGGGTGGATGGCACTGGAATAGAAATACCGCTATTCATCCGTCATCTTATGGCATAAGATGTACCCAAATGCTACATTTAATGTGAAGGCCGTAGGTTGGTCATTGAAGATGGTTTCCACGTAGCTGCGTAGACGGGTGAGCTTGGTCAGTGGGAAATTGTAGATATCTTGAATAGGGCGATGACGGTGGAAACAGTGCCGTGTCATGGTCCAATGGCACCGAGAGATGTCACTCTCTGGATGATATTCGGGTAAGAGATCGCTAGGAACATTTATGGGCTCGTCCAGAAAATGTTCGATGTATGACGTATCACTCGAAACCGTAACGGTGGGGTCCGGCTGGAAATCCAGGCTCTTCCCAACTGTGGGTATAGGCGGGCTCTCCGTCATCGCATCACCAGTGGCGTTCGTCTCCCCGGGCTTATCTTCACTGGGTCTGACCTTCCGCGGCTCCTCTTCAGTAGGAAGTTGTCGCCAAAACCGTGGAGACGGGGCATGAATCAACCGTTGGTGTCGCAGCAACTGACTGCTTCGTTTGAAGAGTTGACCACAGTCCTTACATTGTTCCGTCGCGCCCTCGTGGAATGAACGTTCGTGGCGCAGTAACTTATCCTCCCGATTAAATGACCGTGCGCAGGTTATACAAGTATACCGTGCATCGTTGTGGGTGGAGGCCTCGTGGCGTCGTAAATTATCCAGACGAGTAAACTGCTTCTGGCAAGTTGTGCAAGTGAACATCTTGGTGGTTGATAGATTGTCTGATGAAATGGCAAGGCCGCTTCCCTTTTATAGCACGCTAGCTGGTAATCTATTTTTAGCACACTCTACCCCAAGTCGAGGATCGAGACTGGTGTACTGGTGTACGACTGAGCCGCATTGCGCGCGCGCGCGCATGAAGACCCTTATACATACCCAATGCAGGCGCAGACGCGAAGTGCCCGGATGATAGACACGGACGTCACCGATCCGAAAAGACACGGACTTTACCGAAAAGACACGGACTTTACCGAAAAGACACGGACGTACACGAAAAGACACGGACGTACCCGAAAAGACACGAAGGTGAACACCATTGTGGGAAACCCCCACAGACCGGTCAGTACATGCATTCCTATGATGTTCACGCATAATAAAAAGGATTGACCTGTAATCTGTGTTGTTGTTGTTGCTCTCTTTTTTGGACTAACCCATCAGAATAGTACGTATCACGGACTACACCCGTAGAGCTACATCTGGTCTATAAAACACGTCTCTCTGGATCACACACCTTCATTTCTACGGTTGCAGAGCCATGGCGGAGATCCAGCCCTATGCGACTCGCATTTTACAGCATGCCACCGTGGTGAATTCATTCACGGGTTACCGAGCAGTGGTCCGGTCCATGTTTGCAGATGGCGACGACAACGAGGGGCGACGCCAGATCCTGAACGAGTTCACAGAAGCGGTCCTCGACAGAGTGCACTCGATGGAGAGGTGTGCCATCACTCACCACTACTGGACTATGACAGCCATCCTTGATGCTCGGGCTATGGACCAGAAGCGCTCACGCCGGAACCAGCGCCGGCTGGTTGGCCTCACACTAGTCTGTGCCCTATTGACCCTGGCGCTGTGGTATTGACACTATAAATACGAGGGTCAGACAGAGTGTGTGTCATTCACCGATCGTGATTGGACCAAGCATGTCACCAGTCCTACGAGCCATCCTGCCCCTTACACCCCGGGTAGGGTTACACGTCTATGAAGATAAAGTCACCCTGGTGGAAGACCGTGGAGTTTGCTGGTCGCCCGCTGAGACCGTATCGAATACGGTGACGCTACACCGTGAAGGCTGGACCAAATTTAAACGGGTGTTGAGCGGCGAGCTCGATGGACACGTCATCCACATAGACAATGCCATCTACGTATACCGTGGAACTTTCTTCCCACGTCTGGGCCGCTACCAAGATGCTACGCGAAGCTTCACCCTAGACCCCGATCTGTGGACAGCCTTCGAGAAAGTGGTGTCTATCGTGGACCAGCTGTTTACACCGGACGAGCGGTCATCAGACGAGTTGGAGTGGGCTCGTGCCCTGAGAAAATCGGCGGCAGAACCCAATGAACAACTGCCTAGCCATGAACCCCACGACGATGCCATTGATTACCCGGCTACACTCAACCAGCCCAGTGATATGACCACCTGATCCTTTTGATCTCACGGGGTTGTCCCTATAAATACGAGAAACAGTCAACTCTGGTACCATTCACGTACTGACCATGGCGGAGCATATGATACTGGCGTATTTCAGCTTGACCCCCGAGGTTTTCCTGCACGTGTATGCGGATAAGGTCGATATCATGGAGGAGGTGGGAGACACGGACCCTACACAACCGTGCCCGGCTCACATTCGTCTGTCCCTAGAGGGCTGGACCAAATTCAAACGGGTGTTGTCTGGTGAACTGGACGGCGATCTCATCCACTTGTGTCACGATGTGTACATCCGACGCGGACCTTTCTTTGCTCAATTGGCTCGGCTAGATGGGGGTACAGTGCATTTTACCCTTCACCCTGATCTATGGTCTGCATTGGAAGATGCCGTGGTAGATGTGGATGAAGTGCTTATCAAGCGGTCATCAGACGAGTTGGACTGGTCATTTGCCATGGACACTGTGAAAGCCCATGAAGAAAATCAGAAAGAAACTCCGGCCCAAGATATACCCGTTATAAATAAACGATAGAGCCAGGGTGCATCATCATTGTGTCACCATGAAGCGCTGGGAGAAGGTGTTGGATAACTTATACTACAGTCCCGACAGTCCGGCGGCCTATGGTGCATTGTCGGCTCTCTATCGAGCGGCCAAACCCCAGGGGATACAACGTGCCCAAGTCCAAGATTGGTTAAGAAGACAAGACACATATACCTTACATCGAGCTGTCCGTCGCCATTTTCTACGGAACCGGGTCATCGTGGTAGGAATAGATGCCCAGTGGCAAGCGGATTTGGTCGATATGAGCGCCTTTGCCAAACACAACGATGAGAATCGGTATATCTTGACGTGCATCGATATCCTATCCAAGTATGCGTGGGTGGTACCCATCCGGACGAAAACGGGGGCAAATCTCATAGCGGCGTTCAAAGACATCTTCAAGACCGGGCGCAAACCTTTGTATTTGCAAACCGACGAAGGCACGGAATTCCTCAACAGACCGTTCCAAGCCTTTCTCAAGAAACAGAATGTGTTTTTCTTCCATACGTACAACGAGACCAAGGCTTCCGTGGTGGAAAGGTTCAACAGGACATTCAAAGGCCGCATGTATAAATATTTCACCGGCGTGTCTTGTACCCCAGGCCATCGCAGCGAACGACGAAGGCGGTGTACAAGGTCGGGGACCCTGTACGGATCAGTAAAGTCAAGGGCAAGTTCGAGAAAAGTTACTTGCCCAACTGGAGCGATGAGCACTTCCTGATTAAACGGCGCCTACCCCGACAGCGGCGAGTCTATGAACTGGAAGATCTCAAAGGGGAAACGTTGCTGGGGACGTTTTACGAGACGGAATTACAGCCTGTTGTAAAAACACAGCAAGACTACTACACGGTGGAGCAGATTTTGAAAACGGAACGTCGACGTGGCAAACTGTTTCATTTCGTGAAATGGCAAGGTTGGCCCAGTTCCTTCAATTCCTGGGTCGCGGCCAACCAGGTGAAACGACTATAAAGCCAGACACCACTGCCGTCCTCCTTCATTCCACGTCCGACCACAGTGCTATGGACAAACAGCAGCTGCCTCTGAACACAGCGTCTCCCAAAACGCGCAAAGCACAAGTGGGCTTTGGGGTGCTATTGCTAACCCTGCTGAGTGTGTTGTACGGAGGTGTGTTTTACGACGTAGCCTATGTCAGCACGTTACTTAACCAACTGAGAACACCAGGCACCAGTGAAACCGGTCTACAGAGAGCACCAGTCGTATCGAGCCCAGTCACCAACACCACACCCCCTGTACAAGCCACAACGGGCTCCACACCTACACCAAGTACATCCACTACGTCTGAACACCCACCGGATTTCATCCCTCACAGTGAACCGACAACCCACGTTGTACCCATCCCCAGCACCATCCCTGACAGTGTACACACAACGACGACCGACGTTGTACCCACCACCACTCCAGTTCACTCGTACCAAATTTACAAGACCGGGTTACCACGACAACGGATACACCTCGAACCATGGACCCTGGGTGGCAGCATCCCTTCACTTGCGTCATCGCAGGACCGACGGGTTCCGGCAAAACGCACTTCGTCAGGAAACTCCTTCAACACGCCGACAGCATGATCACCCCACCCATTGCCCGAGTCGTGTGGTGTTACGGAGAATGGCAGGCAGCGTATGCAGCAATGCCCCACATCACGTTCGTGGAAGGCCTACCCAACCTGGCCGATCTGGAACCCGACACCTTGGTGGTTCTGGATGATCTCATGGCGGAGACGGACAGTCGGGTGACCCAACTCTTTACCGAAGGCAGCCATCATCTACATTGTGCAGAATCTGTTCAGTAAAAACAAAGAACATCGCAATATCAGCTTAAATGCCCACTACCTGGTGGTCTTCAAAAACCCGAGAGATACCACTCAACTGCTGCACCTGGCGAGACAGACGTATCCCGGCCGCACACCGTTTGTGTTGGAAGCCTTCAAAGATGCCACAACCCCTCAGCACGGGTATATGCTCTTCGACCTCAAGCAAGCTACCCCCGAACATCAAAATAATGTAAACACACCCACAGTGGCTCCCCCAGCTGGGGTCTGTGTGTTTGATGATGGGGAATAATAAAAAGAATGAATACTACAGCAGGGTTGGACTTGTTCTGAGGTGGTGATAAAAAGAGCAGAGTTGTGGGTTCTAGCATTGGGTTAAATAGGATGTCTGCGCGTGTACGGAAGCACGCCCCGACGCTCCGTGTATTGAAGACGGCCCCACCCGAGTTGGTCCGAACCATTGTACGCGGTGCGGACCCCGACCTTGTACGCTGTCTGTGCGAGATCGGGTACAACCTGTTAAAAGGCAACGTACCACTGACTCCGGCTCAGAAGACCAAGTTGGCCAAGCATAAGACAGGTCTCCGAACCTTAGTCCAGAAGCGGGTCCCTCAAACACAAAAGGAAAAGGTGTTACAGAAAGGCGGCTTTCCCGGGGCCATCTTAGCACCGTTGGCCGCTTCCGTGTTGGGTCCAGTATTGGGTGGACTCTTCGGCCGACAATGAACCACACGAAAAAAATGGTCCTCGTCGAACCACGGTTCCTGCAAAACCTCCAATCACCCTACCCTGTCCTACCTACGGTGAAGACCATAAACAGCCTCGATGGAGAGATGCAACAGATCTTACAGAGACCGGGGTTAAGCGACAGTGAGAAAGTACAACGGTACAATGAGACGCTCCAACGGTACATGACGTTCATGGACCAATACAATACCTGTCTACCCCAGCAACAGCAGCACCACCACCACCACCACCACCACCACGTGACAGACCGCTGACCTCAGCACCGCTCCAACAGCCGGGTGAGGTAGCCTCCACAGCCCCACAGTGGGTGGAAGACGAAGTGCTGAAGAGTGTACCTGCCCCTGTTCAAGAAACAAGCTGGCCTGGTATTGCCAACGGATGAAACAGAATCCCAACACTTGGAATGATAAAGGCGAACTCCTGGTACAGAATCAGGTAGTCCCCGGCACCACATGACGGATTTAGAATGACCCGGATGCGTCAACGCAGATCGCACACGGATCCTCGAGGATGGGAGTGTCTTCGCTCGGCGCTTGAAAGACATGCATGTACCACAGAATTGGTGGGGAACCCCACCGCTGGGCCTTTATGCAAAGTTAAAGCAATCACCGACTCGTGCACCGACTCACTACAACCTTCCTTCTTGGGAAGCCGACTGGGAACCGGAGTCACCCCCCAAAACTCCACCACCACCACAACGGGCACCTTCTTTTCAGACCTTTAAAAAACCACCCTCGATCAGGACACCCCACATCTCCAGAGCCGTGACACGTAGTAAGTCAACGCGACGAACACGACGCCGGACACAACCGCCCAAGGCCTGGAACACCTATTAAAACCAACAGCAGCAGCAGGACAGCTCAGTCGCCATGTTTTACCCTCACCCTACCCAGTAACAGTTCGCTGGATGTGTTTCCTGACAACACCGTGGCCAAGTACGTCACCCAGTTACCGCAACCGTTGCATTTACCTGGACGATGGGAATGTGGCCTCGTGGATATCCAATACCCTTACTCGTGGTACAACGTGCGAGCTAATGAAGTGTGGTACGAGGTGACCTACGAAGGAAAAGACACCCGACTCACCCTCCCCGAAGGCCAATACGATACTCCCAAGGAGTTCATGGGTGGGCTGTCAAGACTGTTGCATTATAAGGCTCTACGGGAGGTCACAAATACTTCAAAACCCATCAAAGCCTATCCTTCAAGAATCACGTGAACTTCGATTACAACGCACACAACGACAAGCCAGAGCTTGTCGTCACCGCCAACGCGAGTGTCGTACTGAGTCCTATCCTACAGCAAATGCTGGGTTTCGATCTACGGACGTTCGCTGGTCCCACCGAACACCATGGCGAGATGCCGATGGATATGAAGTCGGGTATGTACGGACTCTACGATCACTCGACGTGGTGGACAACCACATCGTGGGCGATATCAACACACCTCTGTTACGGGTGGTCCCCATTAAAAAAGACGTATGGAGCACAAAGCTTCACCCACATGCTCTACTTGCCCGTACGACAAACTGACATCAACACGATCACGGTGGATATAAGAGAGATGACACGGGACGACCGGTGGTATTCGAACGAGGAAAAGTGCTGACACTTCATTTTCGACAGGCACGTGCTCCCCACTTTGTATAATGAAGGTGCCTTACGAGTGCGATGCACGCAGCTATATGGACTATTATGCCCAACAGGCCGGGGTGGCTTTCCGGTGTTTAGTGGTGCACGCATGCAACGTGGACATGGACTGGGGAACATACTCGGCAGCATCGTCAAAACGTTCCTGCCCTTGGTGACGCGTGGGTGAAAGCAATCGGCAAACAAGCGGTACGCAGTGGACTGCAAGTGGCCGGTGATGTCTTGGGGGGTACGGCACCCAAAGAAGCCTTGAAACGGTGGGCCAAAGAAGCGGGAGGCGTCTTGGTGGCCAAAGCACAACGCACCGTAGGGAATAAAAGAGCTGCCCCACCCAGACCACGCACCAGTCGACGACCGACCCAGCGACGACGCACATCGAAGAAGACAAAGGATATCTTTTCTTAAAACATGGCCTTGATCCACGCCGAATCCTGCCCCTCCACCAACAGCGTGAATTTGATTTGTGGACCGTGCCGCCCACAGACCAGTGTCGTGAACAAGGATTATGGTGGAGCATCTCCCGCTCTCCATCAACGAAAACTGGCCCATCGAGTTCACCATCAGTAATGCGGATACGGCCTATGTGGGATTTAGCCCAGCCTACTTGTATGTGAAAAAGCCAAGGTGGTCAATGAGCTTTCGGCACCAGAATCGCTGACCAAGCAACGGTGGGCCCGGACGAATCTCTGGCTGCACTCGATTTCAGCAGGATATTTTTCTCAGCGACAAACTCATCAGTGACTCCACCAACACGTGCCTCCTCATCGAGCCTACATCGAGACAATTGTTGTCGTATGGCCGAGAGGCTAAAAATCTCAGCTGACAACCGCTTTATTCTACAAGGACACGCCTGAGCACATGGACACGGCGGACAATGGGGGATATAAACAAAACGGAAGGCTTTCACTGCGAACACTGCCTCGGTGGATATGATGGGTCGACTGCATGCAGACATGTTCATGCAAGACCGGTACCTCTTGAACAAGATCCCCATCAAAATCCGACTGATACGGGCGCCTCCCACCTTCGCCTTGATGGCTACTAACGTAGAGGGGCATGTAGCGGACTATAAGATTGTCATCCAAGACGCAGTCCTGTATGTCCGAAAAGTGAAACCGAATCCAGCCGCTCAATTGGGACACATGAAAGCCTTGGAAACAAAACCAGCCCAGTACCCTATCCGACGTGTGCAAACCAAAGTGTTCTCTGTGCCTGCTGGAAATATGGCGCCAACAAAGAAAACCTGTTCCTGGGGGAACTACCCAAGCGATTGATCCTGGCCTGTGTGGAAAATACCAGTTTCAGCGGAGCCTACCCAGAGAATCCGTTTGACTTTCAACATTTCGGCATCAATTTTGTGGCCCTGCATGTGGATGGACAACAGGTGCCAGCCACGGCCTCAACACCGAACTTTGGGCGCAGGAATTTCATTCGAGCCTATCAGAGCCTGTTTACAGCCACCGGTCAAATCAACCAGACGAAGGAATTTCATCAGTCGGGGAGGACTACGCGAACGGACATACTGTTCTGTTTCGATCTGACTTCACCTTAGAGAACGACCATCAGCTGGCCCTGGCCAAGCAAGGCAACTTACGGTTGGAAACCACTCGCACGAGCCCTGGCGACCACCGTCAATGTGATCTGCTACGCCGAGCTTGACAACATCATTCAAGTGGACAAGGCGCGCAACGTCCTGTGTGACTTCTCCACCTAACATGGATACAGACCAGATAACCACCGTGCTGAAGAATGACCCAGGGACACGTATGGTCTTTCAAGGGGTGTTCGCCCGAGATGTGTTCCCATTAGACCGTATGTATCCTGCTGCTTACGTTCTCAACACGGACCCGATGGATCGGCCCGGTGAACATTGGTTGGCCGTGTACTTGACAGAACAGCAGGGCGAATACTTTGACCCGTACGGCCTGCCACCCTTCCATCCCGATTTAACAGACTTCATGGATCAAGGCACAGAGACGTGGTGCTGGAACAGTCAAACGTTGCAAAGCCTGACCAGTAGCGTGTGCGGACAATATTGCTTGTTTTACCTGTACCATCGATGCCGGGGAAGACCCTTATCTACCATCGTACAGATGTTTGACGAGTACCCTAAGGCCGAGGACCGCGATATACTCGTATATGACTGGACCGCCCATCATTTCAATGTACAAGCCCCGTTCTGGGCTTAAGTTTACAAGCCCCCTGTTCTGGGCTTCAGTTTACAAGCCCCCTGTTCTGGGCTTCAGTTCTTTCAATGTTCAAGCCCCCTGTTCTGGGCTTCAGTTCTTTCAATGTACAAGCCCCCTGTTCTGGGCTTCAGTTTTCACGTGGTTGTTCTCACGTTGTTGTTGTTCACTGAATAAAAAATGAGATCTCACCAAAACACCATGTCTTGTGTGTTTTTATTCCTAATGCATCCATGCTCAATGAGATTCAGTCAAACTGAAATCAGTGGTGTAGGATGGGGCCAAATAACCCATCAAGGTTAGAATGCAAGAGCACTATAGTAAAATAGAGAGCCAATGAAATCAGCCTACAGACCAAGTACGTGTTTTATTCAGGGTTTTGGAGCGGGCATTTCATTGAGGTACGTGTATACGGTGAGTGAAAAGACTCGTCCAACACGTATAGATTATGTTGATGACTATAAGTTCTAGGTAACCCATCAAGGTTAGAATGCAAAAGCACTATAGTAAAAATAGAGAGCCAATGAAATCAGCCTACAGACCAAGTACGTGTCTTTGGTCTAGGTTTGGAGCGGGCATTTCATTGAGGTACGTGTATACGGTGAATGAAGAGACTCGTCCAACACGTATAGATTATGACTATAAGTTCTATGAGCATAATGCATGAAAGTGGCTTTGAACACCGTATTAGCCAATCAGTGGCCTAGAATGGAGCCAAAGCTAACCCATCCATGTCCAGAAAACATTACCCGGGTGTACAAGAACCCGGATGTAGGAGCGGACGTCAGCGAAAGCACACCGTGAGTACCCCAATTCGATTGGCTGATTGTTCGACCGCTGATTGGTTCTTTTTCTCGACCGCTGATTGGCTCTTTTTTCTCGACCGCTGATTGGTCCAAATGGAACTGCCCATCTATCCCGGGTTCACCTAGAATCCCCTTTTTTGTGCTCAAGCTCTGACTATAGCGATGCCGCAACATTGTGTCATTGGACATTGGACCGTTTGACCTGGAGGTGACCCTTTGACCCGCGCGCGCGCGCACTGCCGGGGATGGCGCGCACTTCTGGAGAACTCGCGCGCGCGCTCGCGCTGGGGGGCCGGGGCGAACCGCCGCGGGAAAAACAAAACCCGGCGGTTGAACATACGGACGTCTAAGGAGAAACATTGGAACTCTTCTATGTTTGGAGGTAGTTTTTTAGTGAAAAACCCCGAAGTGACGTCACAACCCCACCACGTGACCTGCGCAGCAGAATGGAAACGACACCCTAGTGTAACTCCCTCACCTAGGCTTCACATGGATACCTCACTCGATCCCATCGGCCCATGAGGGGCCCACCTACACCCCAACACGTCTATTTCTATACCCTTGGGCCACCGCGCATACGCAGAATGGTGACAACGCCCAAGCCGCTAGTCCAGTCAGATGCCCCTTCACCTAGGCTTCACTTTGATACCTCACTCGACCCCACTGGACCATTATTGGCTTCGCTAGCTCCAACACGGCTATGTCCATACCCTTGGGCCACCGCGCATGCGCACAATGACGCTAGTTCAAACCCACTAGTCCAGTCAGATGCCCCCTCACCTAGGCTTCACATTGATACCTCACTCGACCCCACTGGACCAGTAGTAACTCCCCTACATGCCAACACGGCTATCTTCATACCCTTGGGCCACCGCGCATGCGCAGAATGACGCTAGTTCAACCCCACTAGTCCAATCAGATGCCCCCTCTCCTAGGCTTCACTTTGATACCTCATACGACCCCATTGGACCATTATTGGCTTCGCTAGCTCCCAACACGGCTATTTCCATACCCTTGGGCCACCGCGCATGCGCAGAATGACGCTAGTTCAACCCCACTAGTCCAGTCAGATGCCCCTTCACATAAGCTTCACTTTGATACCTCACTCGACCCCATCGGACCAGTAGTAACTCCCCTAGCTCCAACACGGCTATTTCCATACCCTTGGGCCACCGCGCATGCGCACAATGCCGATATTTCAATCCCACACCCAACCCATCAGATGCCCCTTCACCTAAGCTTCACTTTGATACCTCACTCGACCCCACTGGACCAGTAGTAACTCCCCTAGCTCCAACACGGCTATTTCCATATCCTTGGGCCACACGGGTTGTCTCCCTTGCGTCAGTGTGTGCAGATGGCGCTATGATCGACGCCGTGATGTGGAAAGGGCGTCCCCACACCATCCTGGAGCCGCCATTTTGTTTGTTGATTTTCTGCGGAGATACACGGGACAATAAACGCTCGACCCTAGGGTGGTACAGGTGCTAGACTGATGCTATTAACATGGTACAACACCTATAGATTATGTTTATTATTTTTATATGGCTTAGAGGTTTTTTTGAGGGTAATGTGAGGGTTTTTTCTCCCCGTGACCTCCCCACCGCCTCGTTTGCTCCCTTGCGCCGCCATTTTGGTCCCACCACCTCCACCACACCACAAGCCGCCATTTTGGTCCCACCACCTCCACCACCCACAAGCCGCCATTTTGGTCCCACCACCTCCACCACCCACACTGACCGACATGCCTTGATCACGTGATCATCACGTGATCAAGTTCCTCCCCAATCCTCCCCAATGTGACGTCATTAAGTAGGTCAATAAGAGTCAATTTCCTCTTTGTATACTACTCACCTCACATATCATTATTCTTTATTCTTAATTTTTCTTATTTTTTTTTATAAGTTAAACGTAAACCGTATCATTTCCAGGGAGGGAACACCGACACCGACGACGACATCCTCTCTCCCCCTCTCACAATATCTCAGAGGATGAGCTATTAGTATCAGACAGATTTAATGACGCACTGTACAGCAGACGACAACGACCTGTTGTTTTATCCCAGCGTATACATGTAGCATACATAATTGTTTGATAAAACCACACGATTGTTGTATTACGAGTACATGAGTGTGTTTCAAAACGAATCGGTTCATGCACGATGGGTTTTGGTCTGCTCCATTCGAATCAAGTTTTTGTCGGATGAGTATTTGAATTCTCAACCCTCTGATCGCAAATTCAAAATGCGGAGATTTTACGACATGAGTATAGTGTGACTAACGTCAGAGAACCTACGAAGTAGGGTGAGGAAGATGACTTGGGTTCCAAGCGTAATGTTATAGGTCACCTAAGTAGGCCTAGGTCAAATTTTCATCAAAAGTAGGTCAGCTTAGAACTTGCTGGTAACAGTCCCTAATGCACATTCATGCCAAAAACCAAGGTTTTAAATAAACGGTTCTCCTTATTTTGCCGACGAAAGGATTCCGATGGACTGACAGACTCACTCACTCATTACCGGACAATTTGCAAATGAGAGCCTACTTCGTAGAAATATTAGACCGTGTGATAAAAGATCAAAATCATATAAGATATTGCCACGTTTGTATTGCAACCTGGTGACCAGATGTTCTTGTACAATTCAAATGTGTTGACTACGAATCATCTCATCTCATCTCATCTCATCTCATCTCATCAAGTACTATAATTAGTTGTATTAATTACAAGTACCATAATTAGTTGTATTAATTACAAGTACTATAATTAGTTGTATTATTTACAAGTACCATAATTAGTTGTATTAATTACAAGTACCATAATTAGTTGTATTAATTACAAGTACTATAATTAGTTGTATTAATTACAAGTACTATAATTAGTTGTATTAATTACAAGTACCATAATTAGTTGTATTAATTACAAGTACCATAATTAGTTGTATTAATTACAAGTACTATAATTAGTTGTATTAATTACAAGTACTATAATTAGTTGTATTAATTACAAGTACCATAATTAGTTGTATTAATTACAAGTACCATAATTAGTTGATGAGAGTTAATTATGGTAAATTATTGTGTCAGTATCGCTAGATAATTAACCCAAAATGAATCGTGAATCGAGACCACGTCAGCTTTTAGCGATTCGTCGTTAATGTCATTACTTATGAGTCTGAAGAAAGGAAAGGTCAAACACTATCTACTCGGCATATTCCACGGTCGTGTCGCCAACAGTTTATCACTCTACTGGAGAGTCTGGTAACATTAACCTTTCGAATTGTGACCATGATGTCCCCCACAAAGGAAGCGTCGCTACGATGACTATAGTTAAATTCGTCAGGTTTAAGTTGAGTCTCCAATAGTACCTAAAGACATGAACACTTTCTGGCCTTCCAGCAATAACAAGCTTCTCCTCGAAAACCATCTTCATTTTATCCAGCCAATTTCTACGTTCCCACTTCGAACCTGCCTTGATTTATCTGACCCCTTCAGCGTTCAAAATCCGAGGTGTAAATTTCACCAGCTAACGACAGAAGAACCAATCAGAACGTACACATCGATTGTGAGTGAAGTCACATAGAGTGACATCATCCTCTATTAGCGGCGTCCTTCCTCCTAATATGGTGCCCACTAATTAGGTCAGCCAATCAATAACGCTCTTGTGCGATCCATTTCGAATTTCAAATGTTTTCGAGGTCAGTGACGCCTCGTGTCTATTTATAAGTTATTTGAACATTGAAGGGGTCCAGATATATCAAGGGAAGTTCGAAGTGGGAACGTAGAAATTGGCTGGATAAAATGAAGATGCGAAAAACTGATCTACCACCATGTTCGTTCAAATATTTCTAATACCGGTCAGTACCCAACTGTACTCGGACAGGTGACCAGACTGTACTCGGACAGGTGACCAGAGAGGAAGAGGATTGGAAATGTATCAGAATGCACAAAGGCGAGGAGAGCGCACTGGAACATCTTCAATCCACATTTGAAGAAGCGGACCTTCGCATACTCATTCATGTTTTGGACGCGCTCAAGGAAGAACATCTCCAATGATACCGATGCAATTGTTGCCTTGCTCCACCACATGCCTGTCTTTCTCCAACATAACCTAGTGGAGCTGTGGGTACGAGCTGGAGTTGGAGATAGCACTCGGTATGTGTCCCTTCATACCTTGTTCGAGCGCATCGGATGTCAATTCTGTGCTGTCCTTCCTGCCGTAAACAGTATTACGGGATGTGCTTTCACTAGCAAAGTTGGGGCTAAGAAGGCCGCCTTGAATGCTGAGCCAGAGAAGTTATTGAAACACTTTGGAGGGTTGCCGACCCTTTCCCAGCCTTTGATCAGGAATGTAGAATGCTACTTGGCCAAAGTGCTGAAACGAAAAAGCGATGCCAAGAATTTTTCAGATTTGCGGGCCGAGGTCTTCCATCATGCCAAAGGGAGTTCTCATCACAACCTGCCACCTACCAGCCAAGAACTCCTGCCACATATCAAGCGTAGCTTTTTCAATGCCTACAACATCATGCATGCCTTGGAGCTTCATCAAGATCCTGAAAATGGGATCGCACTGAAGTCAGAGGATTGTGGTTATGCGCACGACAAGGAACAGCTGATACCCGAGACATCGTGGAGAACTCTTGAATCACATTGGACAGTTGTCTGTTCATACACTAAGTGTGCCAGGTCAACAAGCCCCTAGCTGTAGGACAGTTCCGGCCAAATGTGTAAATTTCTGTCATTGCAAGAAGGCTTCCCCCAATGCTTGTAAAAATCCTGTCGCTTGATAATGATTATTGAAGTTGCACGGGTGGTGAAAGGTGGTTATTGGCAGCAAGCTTTTCCTCCGTCATGACAGTTATAGTGGATTTATGGGCATGTTATGAATATAATTCATGAATGCTTGAGCTATGTAAGTGCAATGTTTTGGCTAAAGCTGAACTTTGAGCGAAATTTAGTCATCGTTGCCAGAGTTGTTTGGCGGCCATTTTGAATTTATGCAAATTAGGTCAACTCAAAAGGGGTTGATTATGGCTCCAATGAATAGCTTGGTATCAAAAACCCATACATAGACACCAAAACCAACTTCATATCAGACCTACTTTTAAAGTTAGACCAATTTAATCAAATTTCGTTAATGCCGCTTTTTGGGGGTAGGGGTAACTTTTGTTGACATTTGACCCCATTGTCACTATACAATACCCTGAATAATAAATATGATGCATGGGGTTATCAAAAGACTTAATAAGGAAACTTCTGACCAGTTTCGGTTGCTTTATCTACAAAATTGGGTGTATGAGGGGTGATCGAATTTTGAGCGACTTTCAAACTGAAAGTGATTTTTGGTAAATAGCGTATTTCTTTTTGCTGAAAAAGAAGGTTTATGGTATTGAACCATGCTAAAAATGTGTTAGTTATGTCTAAACATGATAAATAAATGTTACATTTGAATCTAATTCTGTCTACCAGTGAATTATTATATGAAGACTCAATTTCAGCATTTTGGCCAATTGACGTCAAGTCATAATCATGTATTGAGCTGTGCAGAAAAAACGTACTTGATCTGGGAGTGTTACCCAAACTTTTTCTAAGGGTCTCAACATACAGAACAGAAAAATCTCAAGTTTTGCTGTAAAAGAGAGATGCACAGAACCCCCCCCACCGAGCCAGGACTATCGCGCACAATTCATATTTCATCTTTCCAAACATATTATTGTTCTTGTTGTTGTTTTTTTTTTCTTTCAATTTTTATTTTTGAATCAAGATGTAATTAACACACTTGAAATTTTATAACGATATTATTATCAGAATGAATTTGATTAGCGAGGTGTTTTTCCGTAATTATGAAAATACTATGGGAATTCCCCCAAAACTGCATAAACCGCACATATATCCACATACTTACAATTTATTAACATGCACATTTTGCAGAATTTTGAATCCAGTTTTCTCGTGTATAACGTTTTAAAGTTGATAGTTTCACTATTGAAATGGAAATTTCCTTAATGTAATAACTATAGTTATAGAAATCAACCTTACTGCAGCTCGTCCTTCGGTAACGTTTGATAGAAGGCCCTTGATGACATATCCCTGTCGAAGAAAATATCTGTTCTGTTAATATTAATGAGTTGTCTCCCCATGGAACCAAAAGTTTTGGTATGTTCTTATATGTTCTCCATCACAAGTTGCCCCTGTTTCAACACCTAATTATTTATTGATCTTTTCACGGAACAGGTACATACATTGCGTTGAATAAGTTATCAGCAAACAGAAAGAGGCACTGTCAGTCGTCCAGACAGCCATCAATAAGTAAATATATATTCAATAGCATACTTGTATACGACATTATTTAAGGTTTGAGGCTCGTTCACATGAATTTTTGATACAAGCTATGTTTTTCCATAATTACATCGCAAACACCGGGTTAAACCAGATATATTTTATATATTTCGAAGGCATATTTTCAGGCAATTCAATTTTAATTTTTATTGTACATTTGGGGATAAAACAGTGAAATCGTGTTTAAGCGAAGCAATTTTGAAATTCGTCCTTCATTTCAAGATGCTCATAAGTTGTATGTATTTGCTCAAAATCTCTTAAAATATTACAATGCCCTTCAGCGTCGCTCGGGTGTTTTAATTTCGTATACCAACGTATTTCAAAGTTACATAATCGGAATAATTAGTCAAACCGCGGTCATTGAATAGGAAACGACTACATAATCGATGGAAACGACGGAAAAGTAACAGGTATTGCTGGAAGCTGAGAAATTATGTAACACGGAAACTATAAAGACAGTAAACAGGTGAAAGTATCAAACTCGTAAAACGACGGAAAACGAAACAAGTATTGTTGATAGGCGATTTTCATCGTTTACTGGTCTATAATCTACAAAAATTCCATTCAGTGTATCATTCAATATTAGAATGAAGTTTATCACACTTGTTTGATTAAGAATGCGTTTTTGAAACGTTATTCTATATTGATCCGTGTATGATCTAGAAACCTGTGACACGAAGCTCGGCACGGCGCTGCACACCTGTCATTCAGCTGGTTGGTGTAGTAATTGTGCCAATCAGTAGTAGAAGCTTGGTCAGTCGTGAAGATAATTACACCATTCCAATAAAATAATCGAATAACTAATTACAATTTCGAGAATCTGGACTTTGGAATGATGTAGAAGGAGTACAACAGTCTGCCTTGAAATATCGTCTGTGCGATGCAATGTTGTTCTGACTGAATAACAAGTTCTGACTAAATAACAAAACAAGCACGTGTCAAATAAATAAAATATTTTGCATGAAATATTCTGACATCTAACAATTGAGTCAGACATTCAAAGTCGTTCAACCATTCTCAAGCAGCCAAATACTTTTAAATCTTTCTTCACGCTGGCATTTCTTTCCGCGCGATAAAACCGTATCGCTCGACACTGTATGTCAAATGAATGACGAAACCTGACTCTACTTGGTTCAACAGATATGGAGATACCGCATCTGCGTTGCAACTCCTAATGACACAATTGTCGCATTTACGACAGTTGTGTCATTAGCAGTTGTCAGGTCACCAGCTAATGTCGATACTGCGACTCAGATAATTGGTAGCGAGCATGTTGACGATTATTGTCTGAACTGGAACTCAGTAATTATACTCGCAATAGCAACCATTGATGACACAATTGCGTCACCTGCTAAAGACGCAATTACGACATTAGGTGGCGACCTGACAACTGCCAATAACACAGTTGTCGACGACGCAGATTTCCACTAACCGTGGAAGCCGGTGACCATTAAGCTTAGTTATTAATGGTGTCATCAGTAGTTGAATACGGAATATGTATACAATAACCGTTTTAAATGCCACTTAAACAATATTACAATGGAACCAGGGCAATGATTGAATGAACATGAAAATCTGAACAGGTTATCAATTCGCGACTAAAGCTAAAGGCATAAAGAACAAGTTTCCGACAAACGGTTGTCGGACTGACACAATGTCAGGATTATCACAGTCCTTATGATAACGGCAGGCAGTGATAGGTCAGGCATTTGATATCAACATCAATAATTAAAAACGACATTTCCACACGACGTAAACATATTTGAATCAAACAGTATACTACTAACGCACATGATATTGTTACAGGCAACCGGTACTTCAATCTCCGAGAGAAATACTCAGTTGATCGGTCAAGATGGCGATTAATTAATTGTCTATCAATCACCTATTATTTATCGGTTCTGACATCACCGGTGTTCAACCAGAACGTGCATTTCACCAAATACTCAATGAAGAATAAATGAAAATGCTGTTTGAACCTTCAATCAGTAAGAAGGTTTTATTCAGCTTGTTTCACCTTCTTTACGAGATATCCCTAGATTTAGATATGTGTAACTTCGAGCATCAAATATGTAAATACTCTGATTTTTGATGCACAAATTCAATATACTTCACCACAGTGTATATAAAGAAAACGGATGTAGAACGCTCTCATGAGTATAGCTGTTATTTGGTACAATTTCCTGTTTTAGGGCCGCTGCTATCTCCAAGCTAACCCGAGGTCATCTGGCTTGAGGTGGTCCATCACATCAAGGGCGACAACTGTGTTCTGAAAGAAGTCTTCGGTCACATCAAGGGATACAACTCATGTGTAACTCTAGTTTCAGTCTTTGGTTCCGGGTAGGACGACTGACTGTGTATGCTGATGACGTAATGACTGCCCATTGGCTTGCCCCTTGTCAAGACCAAACGTATAAATTGCCTTTACGTTTATTTTTACCCCGATCTCTTGTCCCGAGCTCCAGGTGATTCATTTACCCCGAGCTAGATTATCTCCGGTAGGTACCCAGAGTATGTTGACCACGGGAGGAATGCCACTGGTCCACCCTGTGTTATTTCATCGTGGGTAAGCTTTTGTCTGTCTACTCGTGGTCTAATCTGTGCCTTGCCTTCAATCGCAGTCGGGGTACCTTTCCTGTGCGTCTAATCGCATTCCAACGTGGGCCTTCGCCCAAAGCAAAGCGAAGTAATATCGTCGGTGTTCGCTTATTTATAGATGTTGATTGTTGTTTTGTGACTTGTGAACATGGTGGAGAATGAATCGCTTGGTCGGCGTCGGGCCTCACAGGTATTTGTTATGATTGCGAACTCGATTATGTGAATCCTCCCTCGTTTGGCCGTTTTTGACTGCCTGGTGGCCGCGTGGTTCGTCATGTTCCAACAGATGAGTTGGTAGGGCTATTACATCATCGCTGTGAAATATTTGTGTCTGGTAGCGCTCTGGCGGGTGCTGAGGGCCGTGTGCTCATGTCGTTCGGGATGTCCACATGAACACCTGCAGCGAAGCGTTGGCTGGAATGCAGATCATCGCAGGGATCAGTTTTGGTTCTTGTCATATGAATTCTTGTCAGTACACCAGTATCCCTTTCCATCACCTTTTAATGTTGCGTTTAATGAATTCCTAATGTTTGCAGAATGGATTCTGCAATAGTTCCCATACCCACTCTCCTTAGAACTGAGAAAGGAGAGAGAGAGTTTGTCCGGTGTCGATGAAATCAATCTCAAAAGGTTAGCACGAACATTGTGCTTCATATTTAATAAATTATAATGGTGTATCTGCGAGAACATCACATATAAAGTTATTGTGCTCTCCATAGAGTCCATCCGTCACTGACTGTCATCTCTTCTACCACGGGATCGGCTAAGGTATATAACCTACACAATCCTTTCTTCCGATGGATATTAAACATATTACACACAAACTGGGTTTGTTGAAGGCACTTAATGGCACATTCAGATGAGAAACTTGCGCTTATTGTATCCACGGGTTCGGACATCAACCAAATATTCTCGACACCGTTATGGCCTCTCAAAAGACTGAAATAACCACGTATTTTCACACCCCCAACTTCCTGATCATCACTGAATGTGTCGTGATTCAAACCCGAATGTTTTGCGGTGCTGCTGGTAACATCGTTGTACTCTGTCTTTGAGGTGACATAAGAGATAATTTCTGTAACATCGGTCGATAAATCGGCGTACTGTACAGCATTGTATTCACAAGCGTATGACCACTGTTTCTTACAATCCCGTTTGATCCAGGAACCGAAAAACTCCACATCAGACCATAATACGCACATTTCAGTTTCTGTAAACCACGACGAAATTGCATCGCCGGCCAGTGGATTCCAATCTGTAAATTCCACTTGGTTACCATCTGACCAAAACCATTTTCCGCCGCTCTTTCTTGCACCAATCCAGAACCATGTTTGAGGTATAACATTCGTGTGGAAGAATTGGTTCAGATCTTCGTTAGTAATTTGGACCAGTTTACCTCGATTTTCCTGACAACTTTCAACAGCACTGTTCCAAGACTTTTCTTCTCTGTGAAATGAATAGCACATTTCACCCCGAACCAACGCATAAGTCCTGATCCAATCTGGACATCTGTGTGACATTTTACCTTCATTTTGCGCACCTGTTATTGAGGTAATGGTCAATAAGGACAAGAGTACTGTGGTGAACATTCCGTTCTTGAGGACAGCTTTCCACAACTAGACTCCAGAATTTCACCGAGATATACGTTAACCTGGATTGTGCTTTCGAGAAACAAGTAAAATATTTATCAGAACAAAAAAAGTGGTCTCACAACGATACGGGAGGTCTCGCTGCATATGATCCTTGTCTCTGTATCATGAATCGACATCATTCATATTATATTAAGACACGTGATACCATCCTGATAATTTGCCAAGACTCCATACGATTGTGGCGTTTCAGTTTCATGCCCCATTGAATTTAGCGGTCTGCGGACGACAACGTGTCTGTTTTATTTGTTAGTTATGTAATTGAATATCAGTTTGGATATCGTATACTTTATTTAAGGATTGACTGTGATTTTTTTTACGTTCATTGGGGTATGAACTTAAAAACCGCTGTGCAAACTTTGTATGATCCGGCAAAGTTTGCACAGCGGTTTTTAAGTTCATACCCCAATGAACGTAACAAAAATCACAGTCAATCCTTATAATTAAATTAATCAAGCAAAACTAATTCAATAAGAGAAGAAATTGAACGTGAAACGAACGAATTCTTCGGTTTAATTCTTGTAACGGGAAAACCCCTGCGCGTATAAATAGTCAACAAAGTTCGTAACTCCTAGCAACGCCTCAGTACACGCGCACGTCACTCGGTAGGCCTAGCGCGGTTCAAACAGTTTTCAGTTTGACAGTTTGTTGCACATTGTGTTATGGAGGGAAACTTCGCATTCAGGGATAATTATTTAGGTCAGGAAAACTGAAACACACAAACAATTCTGCGAAGGAAGAATGAGATATGAAACCATGTAGAACAGGAGAAATTGTTCGACTTGAGTTGGCCTTGCTGTGAATATTCCATTCAGAGCCGATGATCAGACTGGGCGATGCATTTTCTTGCTGTTTTACCGCGCCCCGGGAAGGCATACGGAGGACGATTTCACTGATCAATGTGTTGTTCTGAGCTGAGGAACATTCCCTGTCGCAGTTTATGACGGAACTTTCTCCCTTTGAATTTCGGTGTCCGTTTATATCAATAACGTGACGAAACTCTGCATCCTTCATCGCCTGTACCCGTCGCACGTGGACTGGAAATCGAGGGAGTGCATGTGTCTGACTTCCGGTTCGTCAGGCCGCCATGTTGGAGGCGCATTGGAACTGTGTGTCAAAACTGTTTTAATTTATAACCTTCCAGCTCAATTATGCAGTCCTGAACTATTATACTTAATGATGTTGCGGAGGTAAATGCAGAGACGTACTTTTTCACCACCTCTGCTATTCCCGGAGAAAATATGGCTTCTGACACCGAAGACCACGCCGTCGAAAAGTGCACCCTCGGTGACCCTGGGACGGATAAATTCGTGTCGAACTCTATAGGACTTGATCGGACGAGGAAATTCCCCCCATTCTGTATGAAAAAAGACCCCAAACAAGCTACAATAGCTAGTTCAATGAAAAGTATTCTCACTTGGAGGAGGGTTCTGCTGATTAGATATTATAGACAAGTTGGGGATCTCGCACATACATTAGCATGATTAGTATCATGGGACGACACCGACAAGAATCATTGCTCAATAACAGTGAATGATGAAAACAACAGTTGTTCGTACAAGCTACCCCACAGTCGCCTTTTCAAGACAAAACTAGTGGTGAGTGCTAATTCTGTGAAACTCTTCACCATAACATTATTCTACACCACAGGTAACATTTTAGTTCAAGGTAACTTTACTCAGCCATGGCTACAGTCTGAATGCCAAAAACTATATGAGCTGGTCTGTCTGGCCGACTCCAACTATCAAGAAAAGATAGCTAATACAGAGGCTGTTCAGGTTGTCCGAAACATTCCACTTCCCCTCGCAATTGGACTCCCTGAATCTCTCACATCAGGGAACACCACTAATGAGCAGCCATCACACTCATATGACAGGGCAGTTTTAGCAGGTGGAGCAGTACCAGTAGACACCAATGAGTCAAACGCTACCATCAGGGGTACTGGTAGGGTGATACCAGTAGCCACCAGTGAATCAAATTCTTCCACCAGTGAGTCTAATTGTAAAAGTGAGTTAAACTTCACCACCAGTGAGTCAAGTTCTACTATCAGTGAGTCAAACTATACCATTAGTGGTACCAGCAGAGTGGTACCAGTAGACACCAGTGAGTCAAATATCACCACCAGTGAGTCAAATATCGGGTGAGTCAAATTCTACCACCAGTGAGTCAAACGCTACTGTCACTGAATCTAACTCTGTCACTAGTACCGGTACATCGAATTCTACCACTAGTTTGTCAAATTTTACCACCTGTGAGTCAAATTCTACAGTAATGTTACCGGTTGTGTATTCAAACTCAAAAGAGGAATCTGCATCTCAAGAAAGTCAATCTGAAAAAAGGACAAATCCAGAAATAACTCAAACCGAGATACATGTAGATGTGGAGCCATGTGGTCAAACAAAAATCATGGATACGGAGAGATTGACACAACTTTCAGAGCCAGATCATTGTGAAGCAGCTGTATCGCCGCAGGCCAGTAAACAGGATGGAAATAATCAAGGAACAGATACAGAGCTCCTGGAAATATCTAATAATATGATTATCTCAGGCCAACAGATGGACATAAATTCGAACCAATCAGAGGCCAAACACAGCAATGTAAAACAAACAGAAAACTCTGAGAAATCTGATGACTTTGTCAATGAGTCACACAGTGATACGCACAATGGGACTGAGGTAACTAAGATGACAGATGCCTTCATGAAGTTGGAAAACCGGATGAGCGAGTTCGTTCTCGACTTCTCCAGAATGGTGGATGAGATCAGAGATTTTAAAGTTCAAACTACCAATACAGTCAAAGTTGAAATCTCTGGAATACATAGTCAGCTCTCTTCTCTATCTCTGTCAATGGATGGCTTGGAAGGCAAAATTTCGGCCATGGATAAACGAATCCAGTCGTCAATTCAAAGAAGCTCGTCCAATCTTAGCAAAATCCAATCACTCGAGGCCGAGAACTCCAAGTTGACTGCCAGGGTTATCTCCCTTGAAACTGTTTGTCAATCACAGCATGACAAGTTGAACAAACTTTAACCAGAATGGATGGATTACCTGGTGCATGTGGGCATTCTCCAAACACATCAAATCATCAAAGTTCAACAAATGGGGATATAAATTCGGATGAATCTGGATCACCTTCAGGCTTCACATCCATCTTCTCTCATAAGAATCGGTTTGCTTCATTAGTTCTTCAGTCAGCCAACACTGACCAGTCCACCACCTCGGCTACCGCTAGTTCATCTGAGTCTGGCCAACTAAATCAGTCGTCATCCACACCACCCGTGACAGTAAAACCACATACACCATCTGTGACGATGGAACAAACTGGTCGCAAAATACCAGTAGTCATTGGAAGCAGTACTGCAGAATCCACTAGTGGACTCCAATTCCCAAGTGATACAGACACTCTGTTAGTCGGTGACTCACTGGTTCAACTTCTGGACGAAAAACGTCTCTCGAAACATGGCAAAAAATGCAGGGTGATCTGCCTTCCTGGGGCCACAGTCAACGATACTAGGAGGAAATTTGAACAGACCCCTTGTAGTACAACAATCTCCAGTCTTATTCTGCATGTCGGCATCAACGACTGTAAGAAGTACCCACATACAGTAAGTCCAGTTGAGTTAGGCAGCCTTGTCTCGCAATCGCGAAAGACCTTCCCCAGTGCAACAATCTTTATATCCCTGATCATCCCCCCTAAGGGAATAGGCCAACTGTATGACAGTGCCAGTCAGGCTGCAAACCTGATGAAGATCATATGCCAGTCCGAGAATGTGCAAATCCTTGACTCCAGTCCTGGGTTCGTAAATCCCAGGGATTCTTCCACTGCTCACCTCTACAGGGACTGGATACATGTTAATAAGAAGGGGGCATCTGTTTTCGCTAGGGCTATTATTCAAACTCTGTACCCAGACCAGACAGTGAATTCGCATCGTGGCTATAACCAGAACTCACCGAAGACTCAGAAACCACTTGTCATCTCCACGTATAACCAAGGCAGTACCCAGCAAGGAGGCCCCAACAACTATAGATCGCCACCACTGGCCCCATACCCTCAACCACGAGCCATGTACCCACAGTCCCAAACTACCTACCCTCAACCACAGAGCTTGTACACTCCAAGATCTACTGTGTATAATTACAATAATAACTTCAACAGGCGAAACCAATCATGCTACAGGCGAAACCAATCATGCTACAGGCGAAACCAATCATGCTACAGATTCATCACTTGAGTGGCCCTCATTGAACAGTGCTTATAAACTAAACTCTCCTTATCACAGCAAGACTCAAGACTCTATCACAAATACAGTGGACAGACAACCGACTGATATTAATAGTTCTCAATCTGTGGTTACCAAATCCATCGTCCACCAAATTATAAAGTGTCTATCCACCATCAGTTAGGTGGTTATGATAAATTAGACGACATACATAAATCATTGAAATAGTCCAAGTGATCAAATAACCTGAATTATGTGTGGTGATGGATCTGAATTACAAGATTGAACATTGGATAATCCACATTATGTGATTGAATATAACTGGGGTTATGTGATATATGATTGACTGGTCTGAATTATGTGATTGAACAACCCGAGCTTTGTCATTGGATGATCCGAATTATGTGAGTGAAATGAATAACCAGAGTTATCTTATATATATAGACAGTGATTGACTGACCTGAATTATGTGATTCAACAACCTGAGTCAGGTGCTATATTAAATGATTGACTGTCCTGAATTATGTGATTGAATAACCTGAGTTAGGCGCTATATTAATTGATTGACTGACCTGAATTATGCGATTGAATAACCTGAGTTAGGTGCTACATTAAATGATTGACTGACCTGAATTATGTGATTGAATAACCTGAGTTAGGTGCTATATTAAATGATTCACTGACCTGAATTATGTGATTGAATAACCTGAGTTAGGTGCTATATTAAATGATTGACTGACCTGAATTATGTGATTGAACAACGTGGGTTGTGTGATGAGATGATCTGAATTGTGTGATTGATTAACATGAATTAGGTGATATATATAACGATTGACTGACCTGAATTAGGCGATTGAAAAACTTGAGCTATATGATTGAACAGTTTGAGTTATGTGACTTGGGAATCAGATGATTGGACTACCTCAAGTACATGTATGTCACTGAATATTTGAAATCAGTGATATCCTAGATTAATTCCAGCTGGTGAAATACTTTTATCATTCATTAATGGTTTCATTGATATATTCATTAGATCAATTTGTCACCTCTATGGGTAAAACCTGTAATGATCTATAGTTTACAAGTATAACCACACCAGTCTAGTCTATGTAATTGAATCATTCCAATATCATAGTCAATAGTATAGACATGATAAATGGGTCATTATTTATTATAATATTAATAACGGTCTTCCACACTACAAAGAGTGTGGCTTAGACAAGTTTCACTGTACAGATAGTTATTTTGTAATGTTGATCAGATCAAATGCATAATTCGGGGCAGAACATTTGTATGTAATATTGCAAGCTGCTCAAGTCTCTCATTAACTCTCCGCAACTTCTGTATATGTATTGCTGCTAGTAGTATGGACCAGTTCAGCTGTTCCTTTTGGAATGTCCAAGGCCTGGATGATGATATGCGTTCTGATGTGGATTTTAAGAGTTCTTTATCTAAATTTAGTTTTGTTGGTTTGACTGAAACCTGGCCATATTCATGTTATTCGATTAATATGCCTGGGTACTCTTTTAAGAATTTTAACAAAGCACCATTTTCAGGCCAAAGGCCCAGAGGTGGTATTGGTATATTGTATAAATCACACCTTAAAGTTGACATTGTTCATTCTTCAGATCATATGGTATGGGTAAAGATAGGTAAAAACTGTATTAATATTGATAAAGACCTTTACATAGGCATCATATACTTCAGACCTGGTAATTCACCTTATTGGAAACGGTGTCCACAAGTTGATCCTTTTGATGACCTAGATCATCTTATTTGTAAATTCGGATCCCTGGGCCATATTATGCTAGGGGGAGACTTCAATTCTAGGACTAGTGATCGACAGGAACTAGTTTCAACTGATGGAGTAGAGTATCTCCCAGATTTGCCAGATGATACTTTCAATATGGTTCAATTACCAAGGAAGAACCAAGACAATAATTTTAATACATTTGGACATAGACTTCTAGAGATCGCTACAAGTCACAGGCTAATAATACTTAATGGTCGGGTTCCTGGTGACAACTTTGGTAAATATACTTGCCACACTTACGCTGGCAGGAGTACCGTAGATTACACTATTGTATCGGAATCCTTCTTCTTACATGTAAAATACTTCCATGTCTACCCACTAACCCACTACTCTGACCATTGCCAAGTGTTTAGTTACTTTCATCTGAGAATCACCCCCATAGTTAAACATACATCCAACAATAATATAGTCTACAAAAAAGTTAAATTCAGGAGAAAATGGACAGCACACAGCCCTACTCTTGTACAAAACGAACTAAAAAACCCTCAATTTCAGCAAATTCTTAATTATTTTATAATGACCCCTTACTCTAGTGACCCGAACGGGGTCCAGGAAAGCATGGCTGACTTTACTGCCATCCTACATCATTTAAACTGTAAAGCTTCAATCCAAGTTAAAATACATGGGGCGAGTAAAAAGAAAAAAAATGAATGGTATGACCAGGATTGTAAATCTGCGAAAAGGCGAACAAAATCCAGTTATTCGCTATATAATATTGATCAAACGAGCGATGCCAGGCAAAATTATCATGCAGTCAAAAAAGAATATAAGAAACTGGTTAATAAGAAAAAAACAGAATATTACCTCCGTCTCATTGGTCAGCTGGAGCAAGCCAGAGAATCCAATGCTTCATACTATTGGAAACTACTAAAAAAGATAGAAACTAAACAAAAAGCTGATTTAACCATTCCAGTTGACAAAAATCTCATGGCAGACCATTTTATATCATTGCTGGGTCAGCCTACATGTAATATTGGAGAGAGTAAATTCCATAAGCCCTCCATAGAGAGTTGCTATAATAGTACTCTTGATAATATAATCACTGCTGAAGAAATCTTGGTAGCTCTTCGGGATTTAAAGAATAACAAAAGTCCTGGAGAAGATGAGATAAGCAATGAACTTATTAAAACTGTCGTCCCACTCATTATTGACCATGTTGTCAGACTTTTCAACATAATATTTGACAATGGTTGTTTTTCAGATGAATGGCGGAACTCCTGTTTGGTACCAATTTATAAAAAAGGCAGTCACTCAGACCCGAATAATTACAGGGGGATAGTGATTGGTAATGCCCTAGGTAAACTATTTAACAAAATTATCAACAATCGCATATCTAGCCACTTGGAAACCACACAACAAATTAGTGAAAACCAGGTAGGGTTTAAAAGAGGGCACCGATCTACTGATCACATATTTACTCTGCGGACCATTATAGATAAGTATATATCGAACAAAAAACCTCTTTATGCATGTTTCATAGACCTAAGCAAGGCATTTGATTCAGTTGATCGAGAGATTTTATTCCAAAAACTATTAAATAAAGGTATTGGAGGGAAAATATTCAACATTTTGAATTCACTTTATAATAATATAACATACAGTATGAAGATGAATGACAACATATCTACACGGTTCCAAAGTCGCCTGGGAGTCCGACAGGGATGCAGCCTTTCTCCCACACTATTTAATATATTCATCGATGATATAAAGGAAAGGTTGGATGATAGTTGCCTGCCCATTGACCTGAATTGTCATAAACTATCACACCTTCTGTTTGCTGATGATCTCTTACTACTTTCAGAATCCCAAGAGGGTTTACAAAATTGTCTTAATAAACTCCACCAATATTGCATAGATAACCACTTGAAGGTCAATTTAGAGAAGTCCAAAGTAGTAGTCTTCAAAAAAGGCCCAACGTTTTCAAATCAAAGGTGGTTTCTTGGTGACACTGAAGTTTCACAAGGTAATTGTTACCAGTACTTAGGTGTTCTCCAGAACTGGACATTTTAGATTGAATGCTGAACATTTGAGTAGTAAGGGAATGCGTGCCTCATATTCCCTGCTGAATAATATTTCTGGGAAAAACGTTCCATTAAATATTAGCTGCCATTTATTTGAATCTCTGATCAAGCCCATACTACTTTATGGGTCTGAAGTCTGGGGAGCAGACCTTTTGCTGTTTAAAAACCCCGATACGATTTTGGTAGAGAAAACACAACTAGGATTTTACAAACGTCTTCTTCAAGTTCACAAATCTACCCACAGCTGGGGAGTACAGGGCGAATTGGGTGTATACCCCTTAATCTATGATATCGTAATTCGTTCGGTAAAATTTTACACTTATGTCCAAGGTTCCCCTGATAGATTGACCTATCATGCTCTTCAAGAGCAAAAAGCATTATGTGCTAAGAGAATCGGTTGGCTCTATAAACTTAAAGATTTTCTTGGCAATGAACTTGATGTTGATATTGACAACACACCGTGCCACGAATTACAAAAGTCCCTCGATACACTATTTCAGGGTCGGTTTAAAGCTTCTCTTCAGGATCCAATAGCAGATACAGGGTCAAATGACAAGATGAGAACATATCGGTTGTTCAAAGAAAACATCCAATTTGAACCATATCTAATAATGTGTAAAAATACAGAATCTAGAAGATTTTTCACAAAACTCCGACTAAGTAACCATAAGCTTAAAATCGAGACCGGACGGCATGTTAAACCACCAATACCGGTTGAACAACGTCTGTGTGACCGGTGTAATTTAATAGAGGACGAAATGCACTTTGTGTTGTCTTAGTAGTATGTAGCGAGCAAATTGAGTATTTAGCGCCTCACTGCGCATGCGCAGAAAAAAAAATGGGAGGTATTGGGGCGGTGTGCGCAAGAGTGTTGTGCGCAGGTATGACGTCACTTCCGGTTGGGGTGAATGAGGCGTGACCTTGGGGGCATGTAATTCTCCGCGGTGATGCGGTCTGGCGGTGATGCGGTCTGCCTCCGCGGACCGAAAGTAGTCCCAAACCCGTGGGTTTTCGTGGAAGTGTTCGGCACTCTGTAGGGACCGCTAGTGGACCGATGGGGTCGAGTGAGGTATCAAAGTGAAGGTAAGGTGAAGGGGCATCTAATGGGCTGGGTGTGGGGTTTACATATCGGCCTTCTGCGCATGCGCGGCGGCCGAAGGGTATGAAAATAGCCTTTTTGGAACTAGGGGAGCCCCTAGTGGACCGATGGGGTCGAGTGAGGTATCAAAGTGAAGCTTATGTGAAGGGGCATCTAATGGGCTGGGTGAGGGGTTGACATATCGGCCTTCTGCGCATGCGCGGTGGCCGAAGGGTATGAAAATAGCCTTTTTGGAACTAGGGGAGCCCCTAGTGGACCGATGGGGTCGAGTGAGGTATCAAAGTGAAGCATTCATGAAGGGGCATCTAATGGGCTGGGTGAGGGGTTGACATATCGGCCTTCTGCGCATGCGCGGTGGCCGAAGGGTATGAAAATAGCCTTTTTGGAACTAGGGGAGCCCCTAGTGGACCGATGGGGTCGAGTGAGGTATCAAAGTGAAGCATTCATGAAGGGGCATCTAATGGACTGGGTGTGGGGTTGACATATCGGCCTTCTGCGCATGCGCGGTGGCCGAAGGGTATGAAAATAGCCTTTTTGGAACTAGGGGAGCCCCTAGTGGACCGATGGGGTCGAGTGAGGTATCAATGTGAAGCATTCATGAAGGGGCATCTAATGGGTTGGGTGTGGGGTTGACATATCGGCCTTCTGCGCCTGCGCGGTGGCCGAAGGGTATGAAAATAGCCTTTTTGGAACTAGGGGAGCCCCTAGTGGACCGATGGGGTCGAGTGAGGTATCAAAGTGAAGCATTCATGAAGGGGCATCTAATGGACTGGGTGTGGGGTTGACATATCGGCCATCTGCGCATGCGCGGTGGCCGAAGGGTATGAAAATAGACGTTTTGGAACTAGGGGAGCCCCTAGTGGACCGATGGGGTCGAGTGAGGTATCAATGTGAAGCATTCATGAAGGGTATTTGATGGCTGGGTGGGTGCATGTAAAATTTTTCCTGAAAAAAAAAATACGGAACACGGACTTTATCGAAAAACCTGGGAAAATGCCTATATGGGGTATGAGGGGTATATAGGTCGCCGGGCTTAACGGGGCTTGTCTATCAACAGAGTTATCTTCCCCTAGTTCCAGGGTGGGTGTATGTAAAAATTTTCCTGAAAAAATACGGAATACGGACTTTATCCTAAATTACGGGAAAATGCCTATATGGGGTATGGGAGGTATAGGACCATCCTGGGAAACCTACTTCTCCACATTTGCGGTATAGGTTGTGGGGTCTCGTTTTACTCGTCTCGTCATTTAGAACATGATAGGAAGTGTCCCGTGCGAATCGGTGAAATTTTTGAAAAAGTACGATATAGCCTCATATAGTCCCATACTGAGGGTATAGGATCAATGTTTGTCCCCCTGGGAAACGTACTTCTATACATTTGCGGTAGGGTTGTGGGGTCTCGTTTTACTCGTCTCGTCATTTAGAACATGATAGGAAGTGTCCCCGTGCGAATCGGTGAAATTTTTGAAAAAAGTCACCGAGCCCCATATAGTCCCATACTGGGGTATAGGTTCAATGTTTATCCCCCTGGGAAACGTACTTCTATACATTTGCGGTAGGGTTGTGGGGTCTCGTTTTACTCGTCTCGTCATTTAGAACACGATAGGAAGTGTTGCGGAGCGAATCGGTGAAATTTTTGAAAAAAGTCACCGAGGCCTGGGTAGGCCCATAGGCCTATACTGCATGGCTATGGGTGCATAGGCCCATACGGGGTGGACATGTTGGAGTCTAGGTGAGTCCCTAATGGTCCAATGGGGTCGAGTGAGGTCTTATTTTGAAGCTCTCGTGGAGGAGCACTTGACTACACTAATGGTTCGTCCGTGTTCAATAGTCTGCGCATGCGCAGTCTGGCCGCAGTATAGAAAACAGGCATTTTGGGTGCTATGTAGGGGTGTGTTTGGGTTAGAGATGAGCTAATCACGGTTCGAATGGGTCGTGTGAGGTGTCAAAGTGAAGCTTGTGTGGGGTAGAGTCAGAATGGTGTGTTTTTGAATGCATGTCGCGTTAATCTGCGCATGCGCAGTTGGTTGTAGTAAGTAAAGTGGCCATTTGGGGCAGTACATGAAGGTATTTGGGGTCGAGATGGGCTAATCACGGTTCGAATGCGTCCTGGAAGGTGTCATCTTGTAGTTCTCGGGGTGTACATTCCGATTTGAGGGATGTTCGCGTCATCTGTGACGTCATCGGTGACGTCATCGATGACGTCTTCAGTAGGAGTATTAGCGAAAGTGAGCCTTTTGGGGCAGTGCATTAAAGTATTTGGTGTAGAGATGGACCATCCGCGTTGCGAATGCGTCGTGTGGGGTATCATGTTGTAGCTCTCGGAGTATAGACCCTGATTTCAGGGATATTTATAGCATCTGTGACGTCATTGGTGACGTCATTAGTACAAGTTGTAGCGAAAGTGGGCCTTTTTTAGCAGTGAAGGATGTTATTTGGTGTAGAGATGGACCATCCGCGGTCCAAATGGACCGTGTGAGGTGTCATCTTGTAGCAACGCCCACCAACACCATTCTTAATGCTTCAACGCCCTGGTGAAATAGCTCAGAAGCTCTGATATTCCATGGAATTGTCACTAATTCTTCGAAATGCGGTGATGCCCGTCAACGCCCGTCGTTACACCTTAACACTCTAACATAACGCCATGATATAGACCAGAGAGAGAACAGCAACAGCAACAACAACAAGGATGACACATGAGAGAACAACAACAACAAGAAGTTTTTTTCATATAGTTTATTTTCCCCAATGTTACATCATACCCACGCTGGGGGAGCCGCGTTGGGTATATTTACAATTCAAGAAGATTCTTATCCAATCAGAGGCCACCATTTGCATGTTTCATATTCGTTCCTGTCCGTTAGATGTATTCTTGTCCAATCAGAAGTCTCCATTTCAGAAAGTGCCATCTGAACCGTTTATTCTAATCATCGTCGGGCAGGCCAGGATACCGTTGAGGCAACATATCCTCAGATAGTTGTTTGCGCATTCTGAGTATCTATCAGTGCATGGGTGAATACTTTCATCCGACGGAGGTGGTGGTCAGTTTAACCACGAAGAACGCAACATTGGTCATTATCTCCACTATCCACTTGGTGTTACAATTCAAGAAGACTTGTCCAATCAGAGGCCACCATTTGCATCTGTCATATTCGTTCCTGTCCGTTAGATGTATTCTTGTCCAATCAGAAGTCTTCATTTCAGAAAGTTCCATCTTCGGCCATGTTCGCTTTGAACCGTTTATTCTAATCATCATCGGGCAGCCCAGGATACCGTTGAGGCAACATATCCTCAGATAGTTGCTTGTGCATTCTGAGTATCTATCAGTGCCTGGGTGAATACATTCACCCGATGGGTTGGTCGGTCAGCTTGGTCACGAAGAACGTAACATTGGTCACACTGTCCACTGTCCACTTTTTTTTGGGCCTTGCAACCGGGCCCATTCCAAGGGATCCACGGTGTTCAGTTTCTCCAGCATCGTCTCTAGCGACACTCGGTTAATGATGGTAAACGGTTGGTCAAATACCTGGATGTTACTGCTCGGGTAAAAGTATCGGACTTGGACTGTCTCTTTATGCTGCAGCACATAACCAAACGCCAGATTCAATTTGAAGGCCGTAGTTTGATCTTTGAAGATGGCTTCTACGTAGCTACGTAGACGGGCGAGGTCGGTCAGTCGGAAATTGTAGATATCTTGAATAGGGCGATGACGGTGGAAACAGTGCCGTATCATGGACCAATGGCGCCGATAGATGTCACTCACTGGATGGGCGCCCTGTAAGAGATCGCTAGGAACATTTATGGGCTCGTCCAGAAAATGTTCGATGTTGTCAGGCGTATGACTCGAAACCGTAACGGTGGGGTCCGGCTGGATATCCAGGCTCTGAACTGTGGGTATAGACGGGCTCTCCTTCATCGCATCACCAGTGGCATTCGTCTCCCCGGGCTCATCTTCACTAGGTCTGACCTTCCGCGGCTCCTCCTCAGTAGGAAGTTGTCGCACATGCCATGGTACCGGGGCATGAATCAACCGTTGGTGTCGCAGCAACTGACTGCGTCGTTTGAAGAGTTGACCACAACCGTTACATTGTTCCGTCGCGCCCTCGTGGAATGAGCGTTCGTGGCACAGTAAATGATCCTCCCGATTGAATGACCGTGCGCAGGTTGTACAAGTATACCGAGCATCGTTGTGGGTGGAGGCCTCGTGGCGTCGTAAATTATCTAGACGAGTAAACAGCTTCTGGCAAGCTGTGCAAGTGAACATCTTGGTGGTTGACAGAGTGTCTGATGAAACGTCCAGGCCGCTTCCCCTTTATAGCACGCTAGCTGGTGATCTATTATTAGCACACTCAGTTCAACTATCCCCAAGTCGAGGGCCGAGCCGTGACATCTTCGGTAACATCCGTGTCTCTTCGGTCACCTCCGTACCGTCAACGATCAACATGTAGACATATAGAGTATGTACGGCATGTTATGGTATTCATCAGTGCATGAGTGACGCATTCAGCCGATGGGAGTGGTCGGTCAGCTTGGTAACGAAAAACGTAACATTGGTCACACTCTCCACTGTCCACTTGGTGTTGGGGCGTTGTTGTTGGGCCCATTCCAAGGGATCCACGGTGTCCAGTTTCTCCAGCATCGTCTCTAGCGACACTCGGTTAATGATGGTAAACGGTTGGTCAAATACCCGGATGTTACTGCTCGGGTAAAAATATCGGACTTGGACTGTCTCTTTATGCTGCAGCACATAACCAAACGCCAGATTCAATTTGAAGGCCGTAGTTTGATCTTTGAAGATGGCTTCTACGTAGCTACGTAGACGGGCGAGGTCGGTCAGTCGGAAATTGTAGATATCTTGAATAGGGCGATGACGGTAGAAACAGTGCCGGATCATGGGCCAATGTCGCCGATAAATGTCACTCACTGGATGGTCTTCGTGTAACAGATCGCTGGGAACATTTATGGCTTCGTCCACGAAGTGTACTTTGCCCTCCACGTCGTACAAAATCTGGCCCATGGTCTTGTCGTCGGAATTTGACTGTTGAATTAGGGCGACATCATCATCGGCCCTCGTGCGATGGGTGGGAGTTCCCCCTGTTTCGATATTGATGCCTACGGGCTCTTCTATCTGCAAACGTGGCTGCGGAACAGGGTGTCGTGTGCGTTGGTGTCGCAGCAACTGACTGGTCAGTTTGAAAAGCCGACCACATTCTTCGCATGGACGCTTGGGTACTTCATGGCGTGCACGTGTGTGGCGCTGTAAATGATCCGGGCGCTGAAACGACAGTGTACATATCGTACAGTTATACCGGGCGGTTCCTTCGTGCTTGGTAGCCTCATGGCGGCGCAAGTCGTGCAGACGAGTGAATGATTTCGAGCACGTAGTACAAGTGAACATCTTGGTGGTTGACAGAGTGTCTGATGAAACGGCCAGACCGCTTCCCTTTTATAGCACGCTAGCTGATATAATGTTCGGGCACTTCCGTGTCTCTTCGGATGTAAAATTACAAGCGTCTAGTCCGTCATTCATAATCCAGCCGTCGTCCATTAGAGAATATCCGCGTCCATAATCCAAAGACCTATTCCATTTCCATATAACAGTATTAGCACCAAATTCAAAAAGACAAAAGTATACATAAACATAGGCTTGTTTCCTGCAAGAGAGAAGCGGTCAACAATTTTCAATGATGCCGGCAAGACATCATGATGTTCCAAAATATCAAATCCGTATCGCTGATCAGTATTCGTAATCCATAATATTCGTTATAGAGTCGTCATCTAAAAATGATGTACCTCAGCCACGCTTTGATTGTGACTGTTCATATGAGTACCATGAGGATCTTGAAGTACATGGGCTCATACGGCCCCTAGCCCCGGGTTAAGCGGAATTAGACACATGTTACGAAACGTAGCGCCATAGATCTTGCACGCTACGTTCGTATTTTGCTATCAGCATGCGATATGTATCGCCAAATTTGAGAAACTTTGAGTGGAGGCGCTTGGTGGAATAGCCCTGTTTTATAAGTTTCTGCAACAATGTTTTGTGACGTTGATTAAAATCGTCACATTTAACACAGGATCTAGCAAATGCTACTAAGCGAGATATGTATACGCCATATGCAGGTCCCACTGGAATATTACTATCCAGAAAGGGATAGTTTACGATGTCGAAATTGTAATCATCTCTTTTGTCATAAAGTCGACGAGAGAGAATGCCCGCTTCATTTTTATAGAGGTAGATATCTAAATAAGATGTGCCTGTAGGGCTATCTGTAGTTTCCTTCAAATCCAGTGAAGGTGGATATATATCCTTCACTGCGTCATTTATATAGCGATTATCCACAGCGAGAAGATCGTCTATATAGCGTTTGGTGAATGAGAAGGAACGGGCTTTGAGTGGATCGGTTTTTGAAAGCGCCAGCATATAGTCATATTCATAAGAGAACAGATACAGGTCAGCCAACAGGGGTGCACAATTAGTACCCATTGGAATACCTATATGCTGCTGATATATTGTGTTGCCAAATTTCACATAGATATTTTAATGAGAAATTCAAGCAACTCTATAAACAAAGAAACATCCATGAATGATATCTCTTGTATGTAGTCGAGCTAAAGAATGCTTTATGGTTTCCGACATTAATATATCTGCGATCAGTTTTCTTGCACACAGATACTATTAATGAACTTAGACGGTCAATAAGGTCCTGATGAGGGATTGTAGTATAGAGAGTCGAGAAATCCCATGTGGATACATGTCTGTACGGTATGTGACCTTTAGCATCAAGTTCTTCCGTAAGACATTTTGAGTTTTTCAATATCCACATACATTCAACGCCAGGGTTCTTGAAAATAGTGGCGCAATACCTTTCCCAAAATGCTTTTACCTCCTGAAGGGCCCTCGTCAATAGGGTTGAAAGAAGC
>JAVTVY010015847.1:0-15285 GCA_036873755.1 Hanleya hanleyi
GAGATGATGGACATTGCATAACGCGTTGAGACAGGTATGGAGACGGGCGTTGAGACGGGCGTTATGGCGTTGAGATGGGCGTTAAAGCGTAACAACAGGCGTTGATGGGCGTCACTGCATTTCAATGTATTGGTGTCTAGAAAAATGAGAGCTTCTGAGCTAATTCACCAGGGCGTTGAAGCGTTAGGCTAAGCGTTGACGGGCGTTATAAAAGCTAATTTATTCTCAAAACACACTCAGTCGACGTTCAACTGCCGACATGGCTTATACTTGCTTTGAGTGCGAACGCACGTTCACCAGACATTACGATATGACGCGACGCCAAAAGACTTTCCATCCAGACTCCGAGGAGCCCACTGAGGAAACGGATGAGAGTGTATTGACTGATACCGAAACCGAGATTGCTGACAGTCTATCTACTGATACAGAGATTTTGACCTCAGACAGTCAGCCTACATCCCAGGAAAGTGAGGCAGAACCTACCTTCTGGGATCGTACTCTGGATGAAGTTATTCGCAGTTATGCTGCGGTAATCGAAAACGACGGACAGGATAACATACAACAGTCGTACACCGAAATGCGGCCCTGCATCAGGAAAACAGCCATGGCCATCTATAAACGGTATAGCCTGCTGCCCCTTGAAATGAAAGGCGACCCCACGCACAGGTCCATCATGAAGACCAAGCGTCACCTGGAAGAGGATATGGGTTACCACCCACCGATGCCCTGGAAAATGCGATTAGAATGCGCAAACAACTGTTTCAGGATATGCTGCCCGACGAGTATCCAGGCCTGCCCGAGGAAGACTAGAACAAAAGGATGGAACTTTCTGAAAACACTCACATAGGCTTCATATTGATACCTCATACGACTCAATAGGACCACTAGACCCCAAAACGTCTATTTCCATACACTTTGTCTACTGCGCATGCGCAGAATGACGATATTCCAACCCCACATCCACCCCATCGGATGCCCCCTCACATGAGCTTCACATTGATACCTCATACGACTCCATCGGACCACTAGTGGCTCCCGCAGACCCCAAAACGTCTATTTCCATAGCCTTTGTCCACCGCGCATACGCAGAATAACGATATTTCAACCCCACACCCAGCCCATCAGATGCCCCTTCACGAGGCAGACCGCATCACCGCCAGACCGCATCACCGCGGAGGAATACAAAGATCACGTGACCTTGTATCAGAGTTCAAGAGAATAAGCCGCTGCCACAGTGGTAAAGTTTTTTACCAAATTCAAGATGGCGGCCAAACTCTGGCAGTGTTTTCCAACCACCTCGTGGGGGTCTAATAACACCCCAGCCACCAGTCAGATTTTTGGATCGGATTCGGGGCCTTCGCGCACATCGCCAGAAGTGACATCATATAGTAAAATAGATGTTTACCGAACATTTCGATTACTTTTCAAGTACCTAGCACCAAAGCATCAAAAAGAATTATCTGGAGATAATTTTCCCTGTTTATCTGGACAGAGCATATGAAAAGTAGTTCGCTCATGTGCAACACTAAAGGAGTTGTTCGGCTGGATTCAAACTGAACCGTGCGTTGGTTGGTTTCCCCTAAACGTCATAGCAACGTGATAAAGGTCAACTTCCGCTATTGGTGGCAGGGATGTTAATGTAGCTTGCGAAACGGAGCATGCGCTGTGGGGGAGGTTGAATTTTTTCCAGTAGACAATACTACTGACTTAAAAAGTCATATTTCCAGATCGGTGTTAAATTATGATATCGACCAACTTGTTTAGCATAATTCAACTATATCCCCAATACGCCAGTCTTTGCACCCGCACCCTCGATGCCTGCATATGCATCGCGATAAACGCTATGATACTTGGAAACGAACATTCGTGTCGGTGAAGTAAGTCACGCTCGTCAATAGGGAAATTCTCTCTTTGGGCAGCTCACAGTTTAATACAAATTTAATTGATAGTAATTTCTTGCAGTCAAAATAGTTTTCATGAGATCAATGCATATTCAAGCAAAACATATTCATTGACCCAAAACAATAATAGTGTGTACTTTTGTCATTTAATGCCAAAATTTTGCTCTAAAATGTATGGAACTGGGATTTCTTGTTGGAGGATGGCACAATGGCGAGGGATTCCCTGAATTGTCAAGATTGTTCTTACATCTGTAGATGGTCGCTTCATCGCTATTAAAAGCACCATATCATTGGGTAAGGAGAAAACGTGTATATTTGTCGTCAAACCCGAGCACCTTGGAAACGTATACATCTTGCGCATGCGCGATTGTGCTGCCCCCAAGTACATGTACTCAAGAGAGCTTCGTGTCACTAGGTTACCTGTTAACTATTCAAGCTACATATATTTCAGGTAAAAAGGAGGCTAAGTATTCAAAGAAGTTCTGTGTCAGGGGATTTGTAGCCCCGAACTGCAGGAGCACTGTATTGTGTTTGTGAGGTGGGGGGAGTTACTCGTAACTGCAAGCTACACGAAGCTCAGTTTGATTGATCATTTCCGGTGACAAAATCCAACTCTGCTATATTACCTCAAGCAAGCTATTGAACAACAAAATAAAATGAATGCACCATTAGCTTTATGTTATTTCGTCTCTGTGTGTCAGCGAGACGAAACCCTCTTCGAAGATAATGAACGTAACCCAGCTGAGAATTTCCCCAAGCAGTGGCGTCTGTTAATGGCTGGGTTCGGTCTATTTATAGAACACTGCGTCTGGAGACGATATGTTTGTCCGCTTCTTGGGGTGTACCGTTCTTTGTGATACGTTTCTGCTTCACCATTAATAGATCGCCGTCATGGGTCGGTTATTGACAAGGGAGATAACCGAAGCAGTATGCAGATGGCGCTACATGAATTTTATCCGGGGATTTTGTTTGTGTTGTTGTTGTTGCTCTGTGCACCTTGAAGGAGTTCGGCAGGTGTTCAAGATGTACTTAAAGATTAAGGTAAGTTGTACAGCTTGAAAACTGCATGCACTGGGACTAATTCACCCCCCCCCCTCCCTCCCGTACGCAAGGTGTACAGTCTTAGTACACCCTTACTGAATACTGTCACACAGATTAACCAGTGAAAATCATGCCTTCCTACATACGTTCATAAAGTTAGACCGCGGTTCGTTATTCGGGACCAGTCATTCAACGACTCATAACAGCGCCCCCTGGCGTCAAATTTGGAATATGAATATGCAAAGATATAGAGTTTGGAGTTCAAATTGGTCCGTTCAAATTACTCATAAAAAAAAATACAGATTTCCAATCCATATGATCTGATGAAATAATTGCTGGTCTCGAATAATAAACTAAGGAACAAATTCAAATTTCTTTATTGGCCATGAACACAATTTACATTGGTTGAGACCGCATAACGAGACATAAACAAATATACCGTACAACTGTATGCATGTATTTAATATATCAGGGACCGCGGAAAGATTTTGCAAGCGGAGGAACGGACTATCCTAGCACATTAGACGAGGGTCCAGGGGCTGCCTAGGCCCCTAGATGGCTGGAGAGGAGTTTTCAGCAATTTTTGGGCACCCAAGGTGTTATCAGTTGGCCACAAATGACCACACATTTGAGGAGATGAAAAATAAAATCCTCGAAATATTGGTTCTAAATATGCAGGCAGACTATTGACAGATGGGAAGGTGGGGCTGGGGGTGGGGGTGGGGGGACTGCTAAGGTTTGGCTCAAGTGTATGATCCAGCGGGCTAACCCGTACGCGTTATCTGACCAGGTCGAGATATCAGCAGCAATTGCCTTCAAACGATTAAGTTGCGCGATTGGCTTATATTCTCTCACATCTATTTAGAATCTAATTAGCAAAGCTGCTAATTTGCAGATATTTTCTAGGATACTTTGCTATTTAGAACGAGATGCTAATTATTCAATATATTCTTTTTCCCCACCGACAAATCCACCGACCGCAATATGCCCCTTGCATCGATTCAGCTGAACGTATGCATAAATGTTGAATGACAATTCATTGCACTACAAGATAAAACTTGCTGGATGATCGACAATGTTCGAGTCACTCACACGAGGAACTCCAACTGATTTGGGTGAACGAAACTATCGTTCGTACTCCAGTGAGATCGCCGATAACGCTCATCTTCCATGAACGAAAGTCATCATAACATGTGACGTGACATGACGTCAAACGCTGAAAGGCTCTTTCTTTAAACTGTCATTGAGACAAAGTTTCACGCGAGCAAATTCCATTCTTCACAGTTTGCTCATACTGAAAATGTCAGCGTTTCCGTTTCGAAATACACGAAACATCTGCATGAAATGTAGACTATATATATATGTGCGAAGCTCAGCTCTTGTTCCCCAGAAAGAAACAATATATTGTCTAATTAGCACTTTGATAATTGCATCTAAATTGCATCAATTCGCACCTCGTGGATACTTAATATATTGACTATTTAGCATAGATTTGCAGATTCAATTTCACACGCTTTCACATTCCAATTGGAACTCTAATCCATCCAGATCAGAACACCAAACTGGGCATGGTGTATCTCATTTGAATAACCGGCATATGCCATCCCTACCATGGAACTCAGTTCCTAATTTCAAGAAGCTCCCTAATGTGAAATCTGTCAATTGATACATTTAACTTTTCGGTATACATGCAATAACAATAATCAAATGAAATACATGTAAGTTGGTATTGGTTAACCTATAGATGTGTACAGAATGGCCCTGCTACATGTACATGTACTTGACAGAACCTTTTTCAGAACTAAATTACACTAACAATGTGTATTTAGAATTTAGAAGAACCAATATTACAGTTTTCCTCCCACCGTGACCCGTAAAGCTAGTATTACATTTAGTTAACTGAAAGTGTTCATAAGATTATTCATGAAGATTATTCATGAAGATTACAAATTATACTATGGTGCTAATACTGTTATATGGAATATGAAATAGGTCTTTGGATTATGGACGCGGATATTCTCTAATGGACGACGGCTGGATTATGAATGACGGACTAGAGGCTTGTAATGATATGGCTCCATGGGCAGTATGGAGTTAAATTTCTCAATTGTTAAACTTTCCTGGTAAGAATGTACTCTGCCTCATATGAGACAGAACTGACCATCAGGCTACATGTACATGGTCAGTTAATATTCTATTTAATAAGACTGTGGAGTACAGCAAAGGTCACATTGACCCTGAAGGACAGAACATACTGTACACATGTGTTGTGACCCAAATGGTTGCAGCAGATAAGCTGAGCTGTAGATACCATACATTTGTTGATCTGGCCACCTGCATATCAACTCTGCCCAAGTATTGGCTATCCATGTGAATTAAATTTGGAAGGTACATCTCAGATTATACAGAAAGCTTTAATTCAATGGCATGGTTTTGTTCTATTCATGAAATCCGGTCTGAGTTTCATTTTCCCCAATTGTCCACATCTACATGTGTACCATTGTTCTAAATGTATAGCCTGAGCCTGTGTCAAATGCACTAGAACGTCCTGTTTCTGGTGATTTTCAGGAAAATAGGCAGTTTTGATAATTATCAATCATTATTAAACTATGGGAATTGTGAGGTACATGTACATGTACATCGTAATCCATATTTGATATCTTGGAAATTGTCCCAAACAAATGAGGAGAGCTCATGTATCATGTGCATGCACTAAAGTCTGTTTAACGATGCATGTATATTGTGTCAAAACTGAGATTCTGTGTATACCGAATCATTTAATCATTTTTTAAATACAATATTCACCAGTTTTGCATTAATATACTTCACATCAAGGTAACCCAGCTAACATATACATGTTTGAAGTTTTAGCTTGCTGTGATTTATGCAGTTTATCACTGTTTTTGGGTGACCACAATTCTGTTACATTAACGACATATCCCATAATGAACAGTCTTTCATGATTCAGAACGATAAATACTCCATTAATTCAATCACCAGAATTGCAATTTGGGAGTAAAAATGAGGGGAGTTATAAATACAAGCGTCTAGTCCGTCATTCATAATCCAGCCGTCGTCCATTAGAGAATATCCGCGTCCATAATCCAAAGACCTATTTCATATTCCATATAACAGTATTAGCACCAAATTCAAAAAGACAATCATAGTATACATAAACATAGGCTTGTTTCCTGCAAGAGAGAAGCGGTCAACAGTTTTCAATGATGCCGGCAAGACATCATGATGTTCCAAAAATATCAAATCCGTATCGCTGATCAGTATTCTTAATCCATAATATTCATTGTAAAGTCGTCATCTAAAGAATGATGTATCTCAGTCACGCTTTGATTGTGACTGTTCATATGAGTACCATGAGGATCTTGAAGTACATGGGTTCATACGGCCCCTAGCCCCGGGTTAAGCGGAATTAGACACAAGTTACGAAACGTAGCGCCATAGATCTTGCACGCTACGTTCGTATTTTGCTATCAGCATGCGATATGTATCGCCAAATTTGAGAAACTTTGAGTGGAGGCGCTTGGTGGAATAGCCCTGTTTTATAAGTTTCTGCAACAATGTTTTGTGACGTTGGTTAAAATCATCACATTTAACACAGGATCTAGCAAATGCTACTTCCGAATTAAGAATTTACATCAAAATTATAGAGCATGCATGAGCACTTGTATGACCTGTGCAGAGATGCCCAAATTCTTAGGTACTGTAAAATCGTTTACTATCAAGGATAGAAATAATAAGTACAACAGCAACAACACTATAAAATGATGGATATAAGAAATAGACCGAATTAAGGATTGCTTTAATTAGGTTTGCAACAAATTATCCAACAGTAGCAATATTATAAGATCATGGATATAAGAAATAGACCGAAGTTACATGTAGGATTGCTTAAATATTACGTTTGCATAATAGATAACAATACTTATAATATTGCATCGAGATAAAAAGTCTTTAAATAAAGGAATTTCTAAGCTCAATTGTAGCTTGAACTTAGATCGATGATTGATCTAATGTTGGATGGAAACATCAATGTTTAGAATAATTTATTCATAATTGAATCTGATAATAACTATACATATAAAGACATCTTTCCATTGATAACAAATATCCATCAGCATACAGTGACATATATGTCCAGACGAAATGTACATGTACATGTAGATGTAGTAGTAGTAGTATTGAAATCTCACCTGACTGAGTGAATGCAACAGAGCTCCGATTCTGACCTCCTGCTCCTGGTTATCAACTTTATATTTGAATGGATGATGCCAAATTATGCAAATTGTCAATTTGAGACTTACATGAAATGTCACTTCATCTGACATAAAAGTTCAGCACAAATTATGGATCTGTTTTTCAGTTTTTGTAGAAAGCTTGATTATATTCAATCGTCTGGAAGAAACACTTTGTACATGTATTCACCAGCTGTTTCATTAAAAAATGAGCTGGGAAATCGGTTGAGATATTCAGTAACACAGGTAACACCCACAACGATGTATGTGTGTGAGAAGGAGGTGTACCGTGCAGTTCCTTATTACATCTCAGAATTTTCCAGATGAATCTTTGTCAGTAAGAAAAGCAACCCTGAATATGGATAAGTATTACAGTGAACAAAGTTACAGACAGCTCAATATGTGCAGTATATACACAAGATATAATGTGATCTTAGCCAACACATGTCAATCTGGTTATATAATTAGTTTTGATAAGCCCTGTCATTTTCAGATAAAGTTGGTAGACTGTTGTTGACAATAAATATTAAGAGCTAACCTGGACTAGTATCACTAGGATCTTTATCAATTAAACCTCGGCAACATAAAAGTAGCTGAAAATGGAAGGGATAAAGATTTCAATGGATGGATTTCGCTACCATTTCCGATATATATGTGTGCATACATAAAGGTAACAGCCTTAGAGGAAGTAATTATATGTTGTGGTCCGGCCCTCAAGTCCTTTGATTTGCATGGATCGAAGAAATTTAAACCTGTCTTTGTCATTGACAAACATAGTATGCTCTGAAGTTCATTCCATGTTCCAGAGATACCTTAAACAAAAGGACCTCAAGCATGCATCTCTGCTTAAGTTTGATTCATTTTATAGGGTATTAGGGATAATTGTATACATGTTATTAAACTTGAGGATGTAATAGCACATGTACAAAATATGCCTGTAGTAAATTACATGTACCTTAAAGGAATAGTAAACTCTGCGTAAACTCGTGCTCGACATGACAGAATTATGCCATCAGATTCCAAAAACACGGGTAGAAAAAATTAACAAAATTCTACAGCTGAGTAAACACCGATTTATCGATCACACTTTAACACTTTGTGATCTGCGACATGTTGGAATGACTGTGACGTTTGTGGGCCATACTATTTTTATGTAGATGGCGCTGCGAGAAATGTGCCTTTGTCATCCGGGCTCTATCCCATAAGGTAAAGCATTAAACAACAACAACGGCAACATTAACAGCGTTTCTTCCACTGCTATCGGGTGATGTGGCCTAATATTCTTGCCTCAGAAAGAGAGCTTGTGAAATCATATGCAAAATGCCACATGTCAACCTGTATATCAATTCGACATTCATATATCACGATCCTCATAATCGTCTCGGAGCGTAAAGAAAGGTCCACCGATCTGTCAAAAGCCATCGACAGAATAATTTACAATTGGTCTTCATGTTATTAGCTACTCTGGCTTGGGCCCAACTACGTCACAGGAATAATGTCAGGTGATATTTAAAGGATTTTCATTGGCTAACGGCTCTCGGGCTTGTTAAAATGGCGACTTCCACGGATTATTGATCTGGGCAATAGTTGTGATGTTCAAAATGATCTCATTCATTCGGAATTACTAGAAAAGCTGATTTGTTTTGTTTTTCGAATACTAATGATATCGTTCTTTCGATATACGTATGCATCATCTTAGGGTTTTCTATTCCTTTAATTGTTATTTACACATTGCCCTGTTATTGCCAAAGATGTACATGCAATATTTAGCATTCATGAAGCCTAAATGTACATTGTACCACTAAACTAAATGGGGGGGAGGTACAAAACTGATTTCCCACAACTAATTTGGCCTTCAAGTGCAGAATTCTCCAAAATCGTCTAAACATGGAGCCTAGTCAGCTGTAGTAGGCCCCATGGTCCAAATGATATGTATTTTGATATAAACCCAAGCTACAAGGTCCACATTCTCTATGTATTCCTCTATAAACCCAGGATGTATGAAGTATTTGGGTAAAATAAGAAATGGGTCAAGCTTTTAACCTGGTCACTGTGTCAGCCTTTATATGTTTGAGAATGTCCCTATTGTTAGCAGTTTGTTTCTCATCTGCTTTGATTGGCTGGTCGAATCTGAGCACATTATAAGATATTGAATAATGAGAAAAACGTTCAATAATTGGTCACAAAAGGATTCAATAATTTTGAGAATATATGGCCTAAAATAATTCAATTTATATTCTTAAACCGAATAAAGAAAAGCATTATTAAAGATTTTGGTTGATGATTCTGTATTCAAAACCTAATCTAAATTATATATTTAATATTTTTGAATGGAACAAAGCAAAATGCAACATTTTGTCCGAATATAGTGCATTATAGGACATAAATTGGAATTATTGAATAAATTAGATTGCCTGCCTTAGTCAATACTTTATACATATATTCCATCTCTATGGTGAATATACAATTCAATCTGTGAGACAGAGCTAAATCATTCTGAGATCTCCACAAGTGACTTCTGGTTTTGGATCCTGCACCCTGTCCTTTCTGCACATAATTTCTGCTACACAGTTAGTGATCACCCCATACTCAAGCATAGCGCTATCAGAAAGCTCTGACTATATCCTCTCTGCATTCAATATCACCATGCATGGATATAGATAGCATGTATAGATATTTTTTTGGTCAAATGATCCATTTTTATACGCCCGCCAAAAGGCGGACGCATTATGTGATGGCGGTTTCCATCCGTCTGTCCGTTCCTCGTGTCCGGTCTATATCTGGGACAGTTTTCTATCCACAGTTCCAATTTTTGTTGAGTGGATACCCTACGGGGAGAAGATGTGTCGCGTACCAAAATGAAGGTCGAGGTCAGAGGTCAAAGGTCGTTGGCCTGAAAAACAGGTGAATGTTTTCTATCCACAGTTGCAATTCTTTGTGAGTGGATACGCTTGGTGGAGACGATGTGCCACGTACCAAAATTGAGGTCGAGGTCAGAGGTCAAAGGCCACTTGCCTAAAATCACGAAATCATTGATCATTGACAGTTTTCCATCTACAGTTCTAATTTTTGGTGAGTGCATGCCCTAGGAGGGAACGATGCGTTGCATACCGAATGTAGGTCGAGGTCAGAGGTCAAAGGTCAGTGTGACCGAAAAATCAGGAAATCATTAAAAATTTCTAATTTTTTGTGAGTGGATTCAATAGGGGCTAATGAAGTGTCGCATACAAACAATTAGGTAACGGTCGAAGGTCAAAGGTCACTGTGACCCCAAAATCCTTAAATTATTAAAATAACATTTTTTTTTGTGTCAGTAGGTACATTAGGGGGACACGATGTGTCACCTACCAAAATGTAGGTTAAGGTCAAAAGTCAAGGTCACTGTGACATCAAAATTGTGAAATTGTTAAAAATCATGATTTATTTGGTCCACTGAGAAATTATGGGAAGTCGTTTTGTCATGTACCAAAAATTAGATCCACATCAATAGTCCCGGTCACTGTGATCCCAGAAGCAAGGTCAAAGGTCAGTGTGACTGAAAAATCAGGAAATCATTAAAAATTGCTATTTTTGTGAGTGGATTCAATAGGGGAAAATTGAAGTGCTGCATACCAAAAATTAGGTCAGGGTCAAAGGTCACTGTGACCCCAAAACCAGGAAATTATTAAAAATAACATTTTTTTTTCAGTAGATACATTAGGGAGACACGATGTGTCACATACCAAAATGTAGGTCAAGGTGAAAGGTCAAGGTCACTGTGACCCCAAAATCGTGAAATGGTTAAGAATCATGATTTTTTTGTGTCCGTTGATAAATTACGGGGTCACGGTTCGTCATGTACCAAAATTTAGGTCAAGGTCAATAGTCAAGGTCACTGTGACCCCAGAATCAAGAAATCGTAAAAAAAAATTGTTTTTGGTGTCATTAGATAAATTAGGGGGACATGATGTGTCACGTACCAAAATGTAGGTCCAAGACGAACGCCAAAGTCACTGTAGCCCCCAAAATCATGAAATTAATAAAAATCATGATTTTTTGTGTCCATTGATACGTTGAGGGAAGACGATGTGTCGTGTATCAAAATTTAGGTCAAGGTCACTGTGACCCCATGAAAATAAAAAAAAATCTGCTAGTAGATACATTAGAGGGACATGTGTTACATACCAAAATGTGGGTCAAAGGTTAAGGTCACTGTGACCCCAACATCAAGAAATCATTAAAAGTAACATTTTCATATGCCTGTCGAAGATGAGGTCGTGTAAATTATGCGATGTTGCGTTCTGTCCATTCATCCATTAACATTTGTTGTCTCTAGTTTCAAGGTATAGATTGGTACCAAACTTTGAGTATACCTTACTCGCATGGCAAAGAGTAGCCATACATTTTGAGATCAATTTGTCAAAGGTCAAGGTCACAGTTCCCCAAAACTGAATCAAGTTTAGCTGACTATATGTGTTAGGTTGGAATATTCAGAGTTCTCTCCCTACATGTATATGGCATTTGTTAGGTGGAGTTGTCTTCCATGTTTGAAACAGCTACATTTAGTTAAACTGTTGTGAAATAAAAACCATACATTTATTAATTTAATGGGGAGAGGGGTCCTTTATGAGCTTCATACCTGTTTATTAACTCAAGAACAAAGGTTTACTTCATCACTTTCTTCAACCTTCATGAAAAATTCTCTCGCCGGAAAGGAATCCATTTGCAGGAAACTACTGTTTTCTTGTGTTTGACTACTGTTGATTTCAGTGTGGGATATGTGAGCTGTCGGCTCTTGCTCCAAGGTCAACTAGTTACCAAGAGTTAAGCCCATTTTAATTTATCATTCAATATAAGATGTGATATATGTTACATTCTCAGAAGCACAAAATCGTAGACCTTTCTCTGGATTGCTAGCTACCAATTGGAATCGAGGCTAATAAACAACCTTGAAATTCGGACCAATGTACATGTAATTCCATATATACGGGCGCATGTATTGAAGCCCCTTGGGCTCTTGTTAACTTTTGTCCCAGTCCTGTGGACTATTTCAAGCCAATTTTGCATTGTCTTGGAAAGGTGCGAAAATAAAGCCCCAGCATTTCCATTCAGTGAAATATGATATATGGTAATTCCACTAATTTGGCTGCCCAAACCTAACTGGATAATGGTCGATATTTTATCTGCAAATATCTGCTGTCAGTTTCCCCATCCTAATAAAATGAAAACACTGTATTTTCAAGAGACCTCTTGAACAATAATTGGAAAATCAGGGAAGATCTTCTTGCTGTGCATGTATTTGGTCAAAATTGCTGACAGAAATAATTGCAGGAGGTTAAAGAACCCAGTAATCCTAAGCTGAAGTTCACCCAGGCAGTACAAACATGTAGCCAATACCAGTATTTAAAAGGTAATAAAATGTGTGTCCTGCTGAGGCAGATTTCTCTAAGAGTGGTCAAGTGTCAACAAACTGATAGCTTAAGACCCTGTTGGCTGGCTGGCTAACAGATTTCAAGCTACTTCATACCCCCATTAAGGCCTGGACTAGATATTAATCAGTTGACCAAGTAGGTCAAGTATCAGTTTACTCAAAGCCTCAGGATACTGCCCTCTAACAAATGTTCTCAAATCCCCTCTTTGAATCATCATGGCATATGTATAATACTGGTTTACCTGTATTGTAGGCCTATATGAAATATAATTAGGGTCTAATGCAGTCAGAGAATTAGAAACTGGTGTAAAATATAACTGCAGCACATTTTGATATGATCGATCTATGTACGAACTGAGATCAATCGGTGGAATACGTCTGATTTTATGGAATGGCCATGACAAATAATACGAAAGTGGCAACTCTTTTGGGGTTGCTGATTAAATAGGGAATATATCGTAGTTACTGTTATAGGTAATTTGCTAATATTATTTCTATCAATGAGCATATTTTCTCGCCAACTGATAAATGGTGTACGTATGAATTAGTTACTTGTAACGGAGCAGATCTCATGCTGCTATTTTATAGTGCTGTCACACCGAAATATCATGCCGTAGGCAGACATGACACCACACTCAGTTACATTATACTGACACCGAGCGAATCAGTCCTAGTTCTATCCTCTTAATGCTGAGCGTAAGCGAGGTAGCAACAAGTTCCATTTTTAACTCATCTGGGCCGAAGGCCCGATGGGCTAATGTCATGGACTGATTGTCCTTCGTCCGTCGTCAGTCGTGTGTCGTCCGTCATGCGTAAACATCTTCTTCTCTGAAACCGCTTGGCCGATTAAGCTGAAACTTGGCATGCATGTTCCTCCATTGAGTACACCAAAATTTGTTCATGTGGTGTCGATATGATTGTAAATATGGCTGCCATGGTGGCCATCTTGAATTTGCCAGTGAAATCTTGTCATTATTCTTCGGTAACTACTTGAATTTCCCCATGAAACATTGTTATCCTGATCCTGATCCTGGATCTTTCTCAACTTTGATACACAGGTTCCCCTTGGAGTCTAGTTCTGCAAGATATCTGATTCAAAAATCCAATATGGCCACCAGGCCGCCATCTTGGATTTCCCCATGAAACATTGTTATCGTGATTTCTCAGGAACAACTGCATTGATCTTTCTCAAATTTGATACACGGGTTGCCCGTAGGGTCTAGTTGTGTAAGATACCTTTTCTGGTCAGATTCAAAAATACAATATAGCCACCAGGCGGCCATCTTGAATTTCCCCATGAAATTTTTTTATCATGAAATCTCAGGAAATTAATGCATTGATCATTTAGTGTTCAGCAGGGACAACACAAGTTTGAAACTCATCTATTGCAGTTCTTTAGTGAACATTTTTTACTGCTACTTTCTCCAGTTACAGCTAGATGAGTTCCAATGCGTGGCACTATCTTTCAAGTCTTTGGTATGACCTGGCCTGGGATCGAACCCAGTACCTACCGCTTACGAGGCCGACGCTCTACCATTAGGCCACTTCAGTGGAGTTGGAAAATTGATGAGAGTTATACATGTATGATCACCTGTGTATGCTAATAAATATCAGCAATATTTTGGTAATCTAGTGTTTACTGTTTTCACATTTCCTATTATTATCTCAATGCATTACATCTCTTGTTTGATGCTGCAGATTATGGTTGCCAGTATCCTCTATGTCACAGTTTGTGGAAAATTATCCAGCTATCTAGTGTAATTTTTTCAATCATACAATGATACATGTACATGTGTATGCTGTTATTTCAATTGTTTAGAATTTAGATGTAAGTGTGGCAGACAGGACAAATCTTTACGGTGGAATCTAAATTCTCATTTCATCTCATTTCATGGACCATTTTTGGTCTTTTCCCCCATTCAGAGCTGAAATAATATCCACTCACCATGTCCAAGTTTGAAGACTACATGTATCAGTCCAATAGGTCCATATACCAGACACGAAAATGACAGTTCGCAAAAAATGAAATCACAATTTGGTTGCCATGGCAACTGCAGTATTGGATCAATGTGGTAAAGACACATCGTCTCCTCAGTATGTATCCACCCACCAAATATTATAACTGGAAATAAAAGCCTAAAACTTTGAAAATAAAGGGGGCGGGGTATTCAAACCCCGGAAATATGTTGGCGAGGGGGTCTTCATTACCCTGGAATATATGGGGGGGTCTTCATTACCCTGAAATATATTGGGGGGTCTCCATTACCCTGAAATATATTGGGGGGGGTATTCTTCATAACCCTGAAATATATTGGGGGGGGTAAACAAGTAGGCCTAAATATATTGGGGGGGGGGGGGTATTTTTAAAAACCATCCACCGGGTACTTTTAAAAGGATTCATTTGATTTCATGGGCGGGGTGGATGGTTTAGTTATTTGGGGGAGGGGGTGTCTGTGTGAAATGTATTGGGGGGGTCAAAAAGAGTTATTATTAGTGAGGGGGGTGTGGACTACAATTTTATTATGGGGGGGAGGGTATTCTTTGCCTCAGAAATATATTAGGGGGGAGGGGGGTCGGTCAAAAAAAAAGAATTTACCCGGGGGGGTACATTTAGAAAACCATCCACAGGGGGGGTGCGTTTTAAAATTGCAATGGCCCAATCGGGTTAACCCCGACCTTTTCT